>JAODAL010020222.1:0-70038 GCA_025379985.1 Phyllomedusa bahiana | reverse complement strand
AATAGGGTTTTATAATTTTGGGTTATAAATGGATTTCAGTGGGAATTGTGTGGGTTCGACTTAAAATACCATGTGTGAAATGCCTTTAACTTCAAAGTACAATCTGTAAAAATAAAAACGCACATTTTGATGTGTAAAACCTGACCCCCTTTTTAAAAGGATGAGGGGCATTTGTAGGTATGTTTATCTGTTCATGCGGGGATTGCTTTATGATCACGTCAGACATTCTTTCTCCTGTGCCAGTCACTGATTGACATGCAGTGTTTTTCCATCTTTTTAACCCCTTCCCACCCTGTGCCATACATTTCTGGAGCTGGTGAAGCGTAGTTCATAAACATCAATATAAATGTAAGATCCTGAAATGGCATGGATTCAGGAGTTGTTCCTGCATCATCTGCAGCAGATGTCAGCTTTGAATGTTAAAGGGGTCTTCCCATGATAGAATTGAGGGATAGATGGAAATCCCCATTTTAAAGCTGATAGTGCGGGTCCCACCTCTGGTACGCTCACCTATCTCAGAAACATTTTTGGCTTATTTGGAAATCCCTTAAGATAGAATGGAGAGTTGTGCATCAGCATGACCATCTCTCCATACTGAGCCAATACTTTTAGGACCCAGTCCTGAGATAGATGCAGTTCCCAGAGGTGGACCTGTACCTATAAGACTTTGTTGGCATATCATATTGATATGCCATCAAACTGCAAGATGGGAACACCCCTTTAACGCTAATTCAGCCATCAACCATTTCTGCTGTTGTGTTCATTGTTTTGGGATTCAAAATAGGGTTTTTAAAAGAAGGGACTCTCCCTGTAAGTCCATTGGCCCTTGTGGAGTGCCTTTGGGGTGTTTGGTTGTAAGGCAACCTTTGGGACTATAAAAGGCCTTAAAAATTCCGTGATTCGGTCTGTAAACAATATTACAGGCTGCCTGTCAGAAATAATAATCACAGGCTCTAGCTCCCTAGTGAGAATTTTAAAAAAAAAAGTCTAAAAAATTTTTAGGTAGTGTATAGAAAAATAATAATAAATTAATAAAATTTAAAAAAAAACTTTTTTCCTTAGCACATTGGGGCAGATTTATTGAGGCTAAACAGTCTCACAATATGCCAAATTTATCATAATGTTAAAAAATCTGGTGCATGTTAAAACTGTATAGTCTAAGTTTAAACCTTCTATTAGCTGGCTTACTTTGTCACTATTTGTGAGAAAATGTTGGCACATTTTTATGGCGCACAGCATCTCACACGCCCCATTCCGTGGAAGCCAGGTTTCCTTTCTGAAAAAGGTGAGCACTATTCCCCAGACCCTGTTGATTTTAATTGGGGGGGAAAACAACTGTCTCTGCACAAATGTTTTAAAATGTCCGTTCAGATTGCACAGTAACTGCACAGCTTGGAAAGTAGACAGGTAGCAGTCAGTGGCAGCCAGGCTCTCACAAAAAACTTTATATCGCCTATTTCCATACATCCATGACGAAAAAGTGACCTCATTACAAAATTTATTTAAGCATCATTATGCTGTTCAGAAATGTAAAAAAAATGTGAAAAACAGACTTATTGATTTTTTTTTTTTTTTTACCATTTTCTCGGATTTTATATTAAGCTTTACATGTCAAGGCGAAAAAAATAATAGAATAACAAAGCGCAAAAAAGCATTATAAAGTTCAAATTAGCCTGATCAGGAATTAACGAAAGTTGAGGCGATTCAAATATGGAATGTGCTGAAAAATAGGAAAAAGAAAGAAAGGGGACAAGTGTGATCCTCGGAAACACAATTTATGTCATAGAGATTTATATAATTTAGAACTGATCACCTATTGAGATTGTACTACGATGGTCCAACACACATAAATGCTCAAATGCAGGTTTAGATATAGAAGCCTCTCTCTCTTCTTGAAGGCCTGGGCACATGCATTCCACCAAGGAAATAGAGAGATATGTGATTTCAGATAGGAGCGGGTGCGAAATCCAACTGACATCTACAGAGCTATTATAGTGTCTAGCACTATTATAAACTAGACACCATGCACATGCAATAATCGTGTTATCGTTATCATTAATCGTTACTAGCACAGATCTAATTAAAAGAAGAAACCCATTAAAGTTTCTCGTGCTCTCTTGGCATGCTTTATCTTCTACAACTGAAGTGTGTATTATAAAGAATTATGAACATCCCTCATCCCCCCCAATCTAAAGAAATGTAGAGTTTGTTTACACAGCGTTTTTGCGGGGAATACTTCCGGGTGTAAATTGCGCTGCAGTGCACTTGAAGTATGCCACGCAAATAAGGTAAATCATAGCACTCATTAAACGGGTTGTCTCACTACATTGATTCATCTTACCTCAGTCCTGTTTTCTTGGTTTCATTTTGAATTCAGGGGCGTGTTTACTAGCTTCTGCTAGGCTGCAGTAGAAGCCAGGTCTGTAGTTATAGCAACCAGTGCTGGCAGCCTATCATGAGAGATTGAACAGGTCTGTAGATAGTGACCTGAGGAGCTGATGCAGCCCTTACAAGAGGGGATATCTCAGAATAGGTAGGACACTGTTAATAGGCACGTATTACAAATTGACTTGTTTTTGCAAGCTCTTTAAGATAAAAAGCAATCCTTGTAGTGAGACAATCCCTTTAAGAGCTGTATTCCCAGGCGCACAGTACACGGCCATAAAAACAAGTGACCTGTCACTTCCTTTGGCCGTTTACATGCCAGGGAAAGTGAAAGTGGATGGAGGCTGTTCTGGCGCTCTGTTAAAAGTATTCGCTGGCCAGTGCATGCTTTCAACAGCAGGCGTATAGCGATGTGCACAGATAAACGCTGCTATACAATGTATAAACATACCCTTAGGGTATGTTCACACAGCTGATTAGGACGCTGATTCTAAGGCCTCGTTCACACGGCTGATTTGGGCACGGATTGGCGCCGTACTCCGCGCCGGATTTGCGCGTCAGTACGGCGCCAATCCGTCCCGGTCAGTACGGTAATCCACTGCTCTCCTAGCACACAGTGGAATCCGTCGCTCCTCCCCGCTCGGCAATCCGCCGCAGGGGGGAGAAAGTGACATGCACGTTATTTACGGCGCGGACGCGTCATAAACAATGCATTGTCTATGGGGCGGGGCGCGGCGCCCCCCCCCCCACCCCGCCCCCGCCCCCGTCCCGCCCCTTATTCACGGCGGATTTGTGAGCTCAATACGGCTCACAAATCCGTCGGGAATAAGCCGTGTGAACACGGCCTAAGGCTGAATTCAGCCCTGTAGCTGCCTCAGAATTAGCATCCAATCCAATGGTAAACCAACCTCAATTATACCCTGTGTAAAATCAGTGTTCTCATTCATTCAGATTTTATCTGCGTATTGTTGCTGCTTATAGTAAGCGCCTACAAAGAATTGACATGTCCCTTCTTTGAGGCATTTTACATGACCCTAAGCAGCGCCTATTCCTCTGCTGCTTACTGGCCAAAAACCTCCAATCCCCCATAACCTTTATCCTAATAAAAACACGGAGACCTTGGCTTGGATAATTCTGGCAGCAGCCATTTTATTTAACAAACACAGTTTAACAAAATCATAATGCAAATGAGCATCCCCAATACCCATTTGCCCGGAACCCCATCACCACGGAAACCAGCTTGGGGCTGAGGTCCTTGGAGACATGATATCCAAAACGTACCAGAACCTGGCGACACCATACTTCTTTTCCACCACAGTTTTACCCCCGGCTTCAGGGCACCAAAAGCCACCTCAGGCGGCTACTTCCGTCACCTGCTCCCAAGGACGCTGCCCTGTGGAGCCCCACACTTCGCCAGGCCGGTCCATCCACCAATTGGGAGCCAAGCGGAGCCTGACTCACCCACTCCTTTCCACCGACTCCAAGGACCCCAAACCGCCCTGCCACTGTGACGTCTAATAACCATCAGCAAAAAACTTTATTGAACGAACAAACAATTGCTCCCCGTAACAAACCATCTCTTCTGCTTCCCCCCCCCCCCCCCCAATTTAGGGTGGGAGGGTGGGACTGTTTTTATAAACACTGTCCCTGCGTCTGTGCCCGCCCGGCCCGGGGTTCAGCTTATAACTGACTCCACCCCCTCGTGGGGCGCTCGACCCCCGCCCCCTCGCTCGACTCCGCCCCCTCGTGGGACGCTAGACTCCGCCCCTCGTGCCGCACTCGACTCCGCCCCCTTGCTCGACTCCGCCCCTCGCGCTTCACTCGACTCCACCCCCTAACCTCTCCACGGAATGGCGCCGGGTCATGCGGGGCCTCCCCTTAAAGTGGCTGCGCCCCAAATGTACGGCCCCGGACTTTCCAATGCACAGAAAACAACGCTGTTTCAGCGCTGACACTTTCAGCGACAAAAATACATTATCTGAACATATACATAGGGCGACATGTATGATTTTTGGCGCCCACGTGCATATTTTATTGCGCGCATTAATAGCGTAGAATGCGCCTGAATCTATGAACATTCTACTGCGGGTCATAGATTTAGCAATTCAGGTTCAGGTAAATCACTTTAAAAGTGATTTACCTGTTCCAGCAGTAATGCACCTGGATTTGCCATACTGAAGCTATAAATGTGTAGAATCATACGGTTGTAGTGCAGCACGCCTCTGGCACGCCCCCACATCTTAGGCACATTACAAAGTGCCGTGGGTGCTTTGTAATGCGCCTAATTTTGGAGTGTGTCTGCTCATACATCGAGCGCACAGGGCTGCGCTAGTTTTTGGTCTGAAATGAAGCCAGACTACTGAAGTAGGTAGTAGAACAAGAAGATGTAGTGGTCGTGAATGAAGAAAGTTTTTGATAAAAGGACACTGGGTATATTAACCACCATATTAGTGTCTTTTATTGAATAAAATAGACAACGCGTTTCGCACACAGCAGTCCGCTTCCTCAGGTCATAATGAACAGGTAAGTGTACAATGCATTTAAAAAGTCCGGGATCCCAAAACAAGGTCACCACGAGGTAAGATACGGAAACAGAGAAGGAACATCTCTGGGAAGAATACAACTCGAATAGGATACATGTTTAGTAACAAAGTCTCTCATTTTCGACATCTAATATGCAGTGTGTGGGCAAGGCATCAATCTGTATGTTATGTACTACTGTCTTTAAACTATTATGTGTTCTTTCCATTTTGTAGGCTTCTGGGCTTGGTTACATGAAACCAAATGTCCTCTTTTTAGGATATAAGAAGAACTGGCAGTCATCTCACCCAAGAAATGTTGATAGTTACGTGGCAATAATGCAGTACGTACACAGACTTCTTTTTTAAATAATGCTAGAATGATTTAAAAAATGAAAATATTTGCATTATCCTGGTTGAAACCTAAAGCTGAGTTCACATGGCGCATTGCGGCGTGGACCTGTGCGCCCCGCAATATGCCTTCTGCTGCCCAGAGCGTACTTTCAACAGCAATACGGCCCCGCCTCCTATTCAGTCTAGTATTCCCACTGCACAGAATACATCTGGTGATCATAGCACTCAATAAGTTCTATGATTTTACCATATTATACCATATTATACTTTGGGCGCATTGCAATGCAATTATACACTGAAGCACACTCTGCAAATACGTTTGTGTGAACATACTCATATTCCTGTTAATATAAATATATATAAATATATAATAAAAATATAAATATATATACTGCGTGTGTGTACCTGTACTGTATATATACAGTATCTCACAAAAGTGAGTGCACCCCCCACAGTTTTGTAAATATTGTATTATACACTGAAGATATGACAGACTGCGGTTTGCGACCCCGAATCATAGTCCAAATGACTAAATCTGAAAAAACACAAAATTTTAGAATTGGGGTTTCAACAGCCATGCTGTCTAATGAAGCTGGGGTAAAGTGGGGTGCAACAGAGGACCTTGGGACAGGAGGTCTACGTGTAGAAGGAGAGGCCATGGGACATTTGCCAACAGGGCAATGAGATCCACTTACCAGGCCCTGCAAGGCCAATCTGGAGTGATGAGAATGGCTGGCACCCTTCCGCTCTTGCGGTGTTTGAGCACTTGAGTGAGGCGTTTTAGAGAAGAAAAAGGTAAACCAGCGCAACTCCGTCCACTGGGAAGGGACCAGACAGAATTTGCCGTAGTTGACAATCCACACAGATCGTGTTAAGACATCTAAGGTGATCCTGATGCTGTCCAGATTGGTGCTCCGCGATGGGGCCTTCACCAGAAAGTCGTCCAGGTAAAGGATGATGGCAATCCCCCTGACACAAAGAATTGAGGTGTCAGGACTTTGGTGAAGACTCTCGGCGCTGTAGCCAGTCCAAATGGCAGAACCACAAACTGGAAATACAGTGAACCAACTGCGAAATGAAGGAAACACTGGTGGACCTTGATTGTTTGATGTTTACGGCAGCAAGAAATTCGCCTTGCTCCTGACCCGCAATCTCCAACTGGATAGACTCCATGTGGAATCTGTGCACCTGCAGGTAACAGTTGAGCACCTTGAGAGCCAGAACCAGCCTGACTGAACCATCTTTTTTGGGAACCACAAAAAGGTTGGAATAAACACCCCGAAAGTGTTCAGGTTTGGAAACCGGCATAATTACAACTTGAAGGAAAAAGACGTGGATTGACAAAAAAAAAAGGCTGCTGCCCAGATAGGAGGGGCAGGCAGGGAAGAATGAGAAAATCGCGCTGGAGGAACAGACACAAAATCGATTCTGCATCCTAATGAGATGACTTCCTAGACCCAGGCATCGGTAACCTGGGCCTACCAGACCTCATGGAAGCTACAGAGGTGGCTCCCCATCCGATAGGAATTTTGGGGGCGGTGAAACAGGCCACAGGAGACTTGGCAGAGGGGCGTTTGGACTTTCTGGAACACAATTGCAAGGAAGGTGCTGGCTTGGCGGATGGACGCTTGGATCCTGACGAATAGGGGTCCTTTTTCCCTGCAGGCCTATTAGAGAATTCTCGAAAAGGACTGAAATTGAAAATGTTTCTTATACGATTTTGTGAGAGGCGGAAACTGTGACCACCCGTCACCTCTGAGACTACCTCATGCCAACACTTCCCAAAAAGTCTGCTACTGGAAAAGGGGAAAGCAGTAAGAATCTTTTTGGAGGCTTCATCAGCCAACCAAGACTTTAACCATGAAGAACATAGACTGGCCACTGCATTAGCAGATGCTCTAGCAGCCTGTCGATTCTAGTGAGGCCTCACAAAGAAACTTAGCAGCATGCATGAACTGGGATGTGAATTCCAATAGCTCTTTTGTAGAAGCACCAGGTGATAGCCTCTGCTGCAGCTGTTTGGCCCAGACTGTGCAGGCTTTGCTGACCCAGGAACAAAAGGCAGACTGCAGGGCTGCCTCCAGAAGCTTCTAGTGAGGCCTCACAAAGAAACTTAGCAGCATGCATGAACTGGGATGTGAATTCCAATAGCTCTTTTGTAGAAGCACCAGGTGATAGCCTCTGCTGCAGCTGTTTGGCCCAGACTGTGCAGGCTTTGCTGACCCAGGAACAAAAGGCAGACTGCAGGGCTGCCTCCAGAAGCTTCAAAAGCGGATTTGCACAAACCCTCAATCTGCTTGTCAGCATGACCTTGCACCGCTGCCGTACCCGAAGGGATTGATAGTGCTTCTTGAAAGGCGGGAAACCAGAGCATCAATGGAGGGAACCCCAGACCGCTTAGACACTATGGGGGACATGTATGAAAACTTTCTTGGTCTAAGAATTTCCTTGTTGCCCATAGCAACCAATCAGAGCGCCCATTTCATTGTGTCAGAGCACTATATAAAATGAAAGGGAAGCTCTGATAGGTTGCTATGGGCAACAAAGAAAGTCTTAGACCAAGACAGTTTTCATACATGTCGCCCTAATTCTTCAGGAAAAGGCAAAAGGATATTAAGCAGTCTGGTAAAAAATAAAGGCCTGTCCGGATGTTTCCACTCTGATGTAGGGAACACCAAATGCTGCCGTCTGCTATGCTTAAAAGAGACGACCTCCTGAGAGGGAGAGACATCCTCATCCTTAATATAAAGGGAGTCTATGACAGGCCGGATAAGGGCTTGAACAGCAGCTGCCATTCTATCATCCCTGTCAGGCAGAGGGGTCTTCAGAAAAGGCAGTATCCAGGAGTGGGGCCTCTATGTCCACCAACGATCTGTCTGTAGAGAGATCAGGTGACACAGAAGATGAAGTAACTCTAGTCCTCTTATGTCAACCACCTGTCAAGAGCAAAGCCCTGGAATGTTCTAGGTTGGGCAGACACTCTGTGGCCAAAACCATAACCTGGGATAGGCTGGAAAGGACACTCACCACTAGTTAGAGGGACCTAGCCATTCTGGGGCCAACGAGTCCAGACCGGAGGGGTCAGGCTCCATGGCGGTCAGCTGAAAAGCCATGCAAAGAGAGCGGAGCAAGCTAAACTGACCACATGCAAACTTTTTATAACAGCATGCACAGGCAAAATGAGTTGCCACTGCCTTGGTGGTAGGTGACTTTGGTCGCATCGTCCTTGGAAAGGGACATGGTAATCAGGGGGCGCTTACCACACCAAAGGTCTTGTATCAGCCAGGCGATGCCTTGGAGAAATACCAGAAGTGAATTGCCAGCAAAATGCCACCCAAACTCTGCCCCGGAGAAAAAAAACTTTTTGTAAAAACGTATATAAATCTATAACTATGCATTAAAAATTGGATCCTTTGCACGGTAAACTCTTTGTCCCTCTTTGACCATCTTAGAAGTTAGGAGGTATTGCTTAGGCCATGGCCCTGGGTCTCTTGGAAGAAAGGAAAACCTGCGGTACCACGGCGGCGCCACCGCTACGCTGGAGAAAAGAGTGTGGCCACTAATACCTCTCCTGCCTCCTGGAGACACCGACAGGACAGAGAAGACGGAAGCACAAGAAAGTGGGGCCAATGCAGTGGACGGTCGGCAGGCAAGAGGCGAAAACGACACAACAACGGTGGCGTGGTGCATGAAAAAAAACCAAACTTATTTATGGGATACTTACCTATCCAACGTCTTTGTCCATATGCGAATTCACCTTCAGGAGTCGGTTACCAGAATGCAAAAGGAAACCATGGAGGTGGTAGGTGAGGGTGGGTAACTGCTGCATAGCGAGAAACAGACAGCGGCTGTCTGGTTTCCTGACGCCCTTAGGGTGGATTACCCTTAAAGTGGTGACCACGAGGACGCCCCCCTGACAGGTGAGAGAAATCTCCATCACCCCCTGAAAGGGAAAAGAAAAAAGTGAAATTAAACATAAAAAAATGCAGCAGACCTACAGAGCATCCTCTGCTTCCTACGGACAATAGGCTAGAACAGAGTAGCCTAGCCTCAGAGAGGGATTTAGCCTGCTAAGGTGGAGCCAACACGTTTGGTTTCAGCCTATTGTCAGCCTCCTAGGGCGAGGGCCTATAGACAAGGTGCTGTGTCCCCTAATGATATTGATATTAACAGAAAGTTAAATTTTGGTCTCATCTGACCAAATGCAATCTTCTCTACATGGCTTTTTGAAAATGAGACGACTTACAGCTTATTTGCAAAAATGGATTTGTATGCTAAAGTATGTATATATATATGTATGTATGTATGTGTGTTTGTATGTGTATATATATTTAAATATTCAAAGCAATAATATGAATGTAATACCTACCTTTATAAGTGTATACTAAGGGCGACATGTATGAATGGGGCTGCGCCAGATATCTGGTGTCTTTTCAGTCCGATATCAGACACAGCCCCGTTCACTACATTTTTAAATCTCCCGCACGCCACTCCTGGGCGCATTGCAAAGCGCAAGCAGGGCGCACTAGAACCGTACGAAGCTATAGATTTATAGCTTAGTTACGGCAATTCTAGTCGCTTTACTGCTGGAACAGGTAGACCACTTTGAAAGTGGTTTTTACCTGAGCCAGAAATGGTGCCCGAGCGCTGGAATGCGCCTCATTTATGACCCGCTGTAGAGCGGGCTCATAAATCAGGCGCATTCTAAGCCGTTATTAGGTGCATGAAATTTGGCATGTGCACGCCAAATTTCGTACATGCCGCCCTAAGTGTATACATACACACACTATGGGCAACAAAGTAAGTTTTAGACCTAGACAGTTTTCCTACATGTGGCCCAAAGTTTACAAGTAAAATCCCAGTCCCAGCTCTGACCAGTAGGTGGCAGATATCCTACATATAATGCTGCATAGCATACTGCTGTTATGATACAGGTGTTTTGGCTTATAGTGGTCTTGTTTAAGAAAAAAGTTTTCTAATAGAATTTGTCTCTCACTCTGGTGGGTGGGGGGCAGGATCTTTGTACAGTCATGGCCAAAAGTTTTGAGAATGATACAAATGTTAATTTTTACAAAGTCTACTGCATCAGGTTTTATAATGACAATTTGCACAATACTCCGAATTTTTATAAAGAGTGATCAGCTTAACAGCAATTAATTGAAAAGTCAATAGTTGCCTAGAAAATGAACTTTTTCCCCCAAAACCACATTTCAACCCTTGCGGGCCCTTTGCCTTAAGGACCAGTTTAACATCGTTTCAGTGATTGCTCCATTAAACACAGGTGTGGGTGTTGATGAGGACAGAGCTGGAGATCAATCTGTCATAAATTAATTTAAGATCCACCCCACGGACACTTTAAAAGGAAGCTGGTGCTTTTGGCATCATTGTTTCTCTTCTGTTAACCATGGTTATCTCTAAAGAAACACGTGCAGTCATCATTGCACTGCACAAAACTGGCTAAAAAGGGAAGAGTACCCCAGCTTAGAAAGATTTTCACCTCAGTCAACAATCTATTGCATCATCAAGGAATTCAAGGAGAAGGTTCCATTGTTACCAAAAAGGCTCCAGGGCGCCCAAGAAAGACCGCAAGCGCCAGGACCGTCTCTTAAAAGTGTTTCAGCTTCGGAATCGGGCTACCAGCAGTGCAGAGCTTGCTCAGGAATGGCAGCAGGCAGGTGTGAGTGCATCTGCACGCACTGTGAGGCGGAGACTCATGGAGCAAGGCCTGTGGTGTCAAGGAGTAGGCAGCAAAGAAGCCATCTTCTCTCTGAGAAAGAACATCAGGGACAGTGATATTCTGCCAAAGGTACAGGGAGTGGACTGTTAAGGACTGAGGTAAAGTCATTTTCTCTGATGAATCCCCTTTCGAATGTTTGGAACATCTGGAAAACAGCTTGTTCGGAGAAGACAAGGTGGAGGATACCACCAGTCTTGTCTCATGCCAACTGTTAAATGCATCCAGAAACCATTCATGTGTGGGGTTGCTTCTCAGCAAGGGAATCGGCTCTCTAACAGTCTTGCCTAAAAAACACATCATGAATAAAGAATGGTACCAGAATGTCCTCCAAGAGCAACTTCTCCCAACCGTCCAAGAGCAGTTTGGTGATCAACAATGCATTTTCCAGCATGATGGAGCACCTTGCCATAAAGCAAGGTGATAACTAAATGGCTCAGGGAACAAAACATAGAGATTTTGGGTCCATGGCCTGGAAACTCCACCAGATCTTATCCCATTGAGAACTTGTGGTCAATCATCAAGAGACGGGTGGACAAACAAAAACCAACAAATAGAGAAAAAATGCAAGCATTGATTGTCAAAGAATTGACAGCTATCAGTCAGCATTTTCACCAGAAGTTCATAGATAGCATGCCAGTGAGAAGTGCAGAGGTCCACAAGAAGAAGGGTCAACACTGCAAATATTGACTTGCTGCATTAACTCATTCTAACTGTCAATAAAAGCTTTTGTTAATCATAATATGATTGCACTTGTATTTCTGTATGTGATAAAAACATCTGACAAACACACATAAAAACCAGAGGGCAACAGATCATGTGAAAATATAATATTTGTGTCATTCTCAAAACTTTTGGCCATGACTGTACATCACACAGGCAGCCATTGATTTCTGCAAGCACCATGTAATGGTTCATTCTCCCTACTGTGAATGAAAATAGGTTAGTGGCTTCCATATATCCCCACAGACTCCTGATGATCACTGGGGGGCGCAGCATCTGGATACCCTGTGGTCATTTTATCATTGGGGGGGCTCTATTACTAAGCCTTAAGTGCCCAAAGCCCATTACTCTTTTATTGAAAGCAAAATTAATCAAAATGAATGGCTTTCCCGGAAAGTAGTTTTTAGAATGATTATGGAGACCTTTACCAGTTGTCTCCCAGCATCGGCTAGACATGGACAATAGCATTTCTAGTTATCTCATCTGTTCCTCAATCTTCTCTGCAAACAACTTCTTAGTGACAAATTCACTGTTTTGCAGTGATGCGTTCGACTTTAACTGTGGATTGTGCCTGCTGAGGATGAAAGATGGTCTAAACATGTCCCGTGTCATGCAAGCTCATAGTAAGTGTGCGCTCACATACGTCTGCCTCTGGAAAACGTTAACCAGGTATATTAACTAGCTTAATCTGTGCAGTAAATCCTGTGTACCAACAAATGGAGGAACCGAAGCTGAAAAGTGGTGCTGAAAATGGAGCAGACTGCATGCCTCAAGGAACGTGTAAGTGACCAGTATTAGAAGTAGTAGACGCTCCTGCAGTTATGGGATGACCATCACTTTGTAACTGATGGTAAATGTTATCTGTAGGTTATAGTAAATCCTAAATGAGCCATTAAATGTGGGCAAGTACCGTACAGATGACAGTGCTTAGAATCTGCCAGTGCCATTAAAGCACCCCTTCATCGATCTGTTCTCTTAAAGGGTTTTTTCTAGACAGTTTAAAAAAAAACTACCACTTCTCTCTGTGCTAATATAGAAAATAAACCCACACTTAACTCTCCCATCACCACTGTTCCAGCACTGCCAGTGCTCCAGTTTTCCTCCTGACCCTCACTGATGACATCATGTTCATAGATCAGCCAATCTCTGGCCTCAGCAGTCATGTCTGCATGTACAGCATGTGACCACAGAGGTCAGTGATTGGTTGCAGCATCATGTGATTCATGAACGTGACCTCATCAGTGAGGAACCTGGGGAGATTGTTGAAGCTCTGGCAGTGCTGGAACGGTGGTGATGGGAGCAATGAGTATCGGTGTATTTTCAATTCACCCACAGTGGGAGGTGGTAGAGTGGTTTTTAAAAGTCTTGGAAAACCACTTTAAAGGAAACTCATTCATGCTACTCAAACCATATGCAGCATGAAATAGCCGCAGCTTTCTTTATCTCAGTAAGGTGTGTTTTAACTATTAGGGGATTTTCATACAGCTTTTCTTAGGTGTGTGTTTGGATCTATGTTTCGGACCCTAAATGGACTCAAACACACATCTAACAATGTGTAGTGTGATTTACATTGCTTTCAATGTAAATCACGCATTCAGACGTCTGATCACCGATGCGTGTTTTTCATGTGTCTTTCTGAAGCGTCTTTCGGATCCATTTAAAGAATTGACATGTTAATTCTTGATCTGTTTTACGCAGCTGACACCTTATTTAAAACTATATGGTGCGTTCCTGCTTCAGAAAAAACACATCCAAACATACAGCCCACTTTGGGTGCATGTTGGATACATTTTACGCAGCGCTTTTGAATATGTTTTTTGGATCAAAAACGTATCCAAAAATGTATTCAAAGACGCCATGTGAACATACCCTTACTATGACGTGGAAAACAGAACAGAGTATGGTATGAAGCGCAGCAGTCGTCGGAGAAGAGTCTGATGTTTGGTTTCTCCCTGCCCACTGAACGCAACTGACTCAGTTTCAAAGTGTGTGGTACTCTGAAATAGCATGACTTTTGGATATGGGATGAACCCCCGCTCTAACTAGTACCCAGTTTAAACCCAAGAATAAATGCACAAACACGTTCTCCTTTGGTGTCAAATGGCCACAGCTTTATTCAAACCATATAAGTCCAAAAAACATGGAAGGAGTCAGGTGGAGTGCTAGACAATTGTTTTGATATTCCAGCTGTCTGACATTGCAGCCACCCGGCCAGACAGAAATTTAAAGGGGCGGCACGTTTCTGGCTTGCCATTCTAGCAGAGCCAGTAAGTTTAGGGGGCCCCAATGACCTACTGAAGATCCCACTCCTGATTAACTCCCGTGCCCGCCCGGGATGCCATTACCATTATACAATTCCTTTAAGGCGGGGCCCACTTCCAAAGTCAGCCTCTTCACACCATGAGATTTACCACCCTCTTTTAGTTAAATTTAGTCCACCATAACTTGACCTGCAATTTCCCCACCTGATCCTGCACCGCAACATAAAAGCTGTGACGGTTAAAATTACCATGGATTCATTTTTTTCCATTTTCTTTTCTTTTTTTTTTGACCAAGTAGCAAATTTCCCAAAATTCACTAGGAGTCATCCTACGCACTCAGGAGGGGGAAAAAACCCCTGTGGAGGAAACCTCTAGGGAACATGGCTGAAGGATCGCCCTTCCTTGGGCTTAAATGGATAATGCCAAACAAAGTACTCATCAGTATCATAATAACGGTTGTCTGAAAACAGGTATACAATAAAGTCAATATAAAACAATACAATAATATATTCGTCACTGTACGGGATCATAGTTTAAATACAAGCTTCAGAGCATTCATTAAAATAGGGGTGGGTGGGAGGGACATCTTTTCTTGCTTCTTGGTGAGAGAAAGAGGAAAGGGTAGAAAAAGAGAGACCAGAAGTTATATCTGTAACCCTAAACCCACCCTCCTCACATGTAAGGCCTCGTTAAACACGGCTTATTTCGCCGCGGATTTGCCGACGGATTGACGATCGTCAACCCGTCGGCAAATCAGCCCAGAAATAAGTAACAGCCTATTTTCTATTGATTTCAATAGAAAATAGGGGCTCGTCGTTCACACGACGCGTATTTCCATGCCGGATTGCCGCCGCGGATTGACGACGGCAATCCGGACGGAAAAAACAATGTGCATGTCAATTATTTACGGACGGATTCACCACCTACAATGAATGGAGATGGTGAATCCGTCGGGAAATCAGTTACAAATACCTCCCACACTTAGTGGCACTTATTTCCCAACTGATTTTCAACTGATTTCAGAACGTATTTATGATCGGCAATCCGATGTAAATACTTTCTGAAATAAGCCATGTGAACATAGCCTAACTCTTCCGATCCACACACTCCTCCCTCTCATAACACAACTCCCCCTGCTCATAACTATTACACAGACAGGAGCCTAGGCAGAGTGCAGGGACTACAAGTGCTTCTTCAAAACCTATCCCCTTTGTCAACATTACTTTCAATAAATATTCTATGCATACACTGAAACATCAGCTTTAATACCTACAACTTACAGCCAAAAACTCCCGGGACTATAAGGGAGCTCTAGATTTCCCCCCCCCAAAGTCATGGTCCCTTCGCTTAGGGCTTTGGGGGGGTTTCTTGACTTTTGGATTTTGGGGATGAACCCCCGTCTAACTAGTCCCCAGTTTAAAACCCAAGAAATAAATGCACAAAACACGTTCTCCTTTGGTTGTCAAATGGGCCACAGTTTTTATTCAAACCATTATAATTCCAAAAAACATGGAAGGAGTCAGGTGGAGTGCTAGACAATTTGTGTGATATTCACCAGCTGTCTGACATGCAGCACCCGGCCAGACAGCAATAAAGGAGCGGCAACGCTCTGGCTTGCCATTCTAGCAGAGCAGTACAGTTTAGGGGCACCAATGACCTATGAAGATCCTCATCCTAAATTAACTCCCGTGCCCGCCCCTGGTTTGCCATTCCATTATCCCATCTTAGGTTTGGCCACTTCCAAAGCTCAGCTCTTCACACCATGAGATTTACCATCCTCTATTAGTTAAAATTAGTCCCCCAATAATTTGACCTGCAACTTCCACCTGACTCTTAAAACCGCCACAGGAGGGGCCCCTTTGAACCTTAAAGGGCTCGACCCCCACCAAAAACTGCCTAATCTTCAAAGTCACAAATGACCACTAGCCAATTTGTATTGCCCCGGAAAGCTACCTACAAAAGCCCAACCTTCCATGACCTAAAAAGACAAATCCATGAACATATTAAGGGTAAGTAAAGTTGTATAACCCCAGTATACTAATTGGGGCTGCTGATCCATTAGCTCAAGGTCCAATAGTCAAGTGAAACAGCTGTAGCTTTAACCCAATTAGGGGAAGCGTTATAGGAACTAACAACAGAGAATCATAACTTGGGGCGCATGTTTGTGAATCTCGAAACACTACCTCACAATGCTGATCATCAAGCTATCAATTAATATTTACCCCACAAATTTAAAAAAACTTTTAAACTATCCTGAATCAGTCAGTATTGGTTACACTTTCCATCCTACAATGCCCCCAGGATCTTTCCCAGCATAGAACAAGGGATATTTCTGATCCAGAAAGCATTAAAATTTTCGGGTAAGCCCAAGAACCAACATGCGCCTCAAAATACCAAGCAGCAATACTATGCATCTTAAACCCTTGACCTACAAACGACAAAACATAAATTGCATTAAAGTACCCAAAGAAAATGTACTTCAGTCTCAAGCTTGACTGTAATCTATGTAACTATGTAATATCACCATTAGCAATAAGCTATTTTAAACAGTCATGCAGATAGATGGAGCCCTACAATAAAATCAAACCCACGTCTGTCCAGCTTATAGAAAGATTTAAAGAGAAAGTTTGTACAACATTGAGCCTGACATTCCTAAAGCCTTGCCCAAAGTCACTTTAGTTAACCTTTCATAACCTTCAACCCAAGCCGTGCAGATTGGATTCAAGGGCACCCGATTCCTTTCCAGCCCTCGGCGTTAATCACCAGACCCAAGGACACCATTGAGAGAGACCACACGGTGTCTGGAGAACAAACCCCCAATTAAAACGGGAGTCGTCCCACTGTGGTACACCATTGGCTTGCTGTTACTCTCTTGACGCCCATAATCGCTTTAATGACAAGGGCAGTCAGGGTGCCATTCTGTGCTGGAAATCGATTGCATTGCTAGATGTAAAGGCCAGCACCATCTTGATCCTGCCCGTTCTTCAGATTCGTAACAGACCTGTATAGCTGATAAAAGTCTCCATGTGATAGATGATAGCCTTGTCCTAGTGAAAAACATGAGAGGAGCATGAGCATTAAAAACACAATAACAGACCACCTCTTTGTCCAAAATTACCTGTCAGGCAAAAATGGGTCCTTGAAGTACAATCCCTTTAATTCATCGTTCCCAGCGGGGAGACAACCAACATACTAATTTACAGATTTAATCATTTTTTTTATGTTTTTTTTTTTTTTTTTTTTTTTCTCCTCGCCTTCCCAGAGCCATAACTTTTTCATCTAAAAAAGAGGGGGGTGGAGGGGACTAACTGTGGGTGTTCCTTCTCCCAATCACGGAGCTGTACCCCCATGATCACATCTAACTTGGAAGCATATCTAAAATGATCATTGTCATTGGCCAAATTGTGAGCAACTCAAGGAACCATAATTACATATGTATTTTGACGATTCAATTTTTTGCTAGGAACATGCTAAAACAATACCACTTAGCAAATATCTATTATAAAACTGTGCTATATCTAACTAATAATTGGTAAACTGACGATCAGTAGTATAAGCTGAGCCCCGTGACTCTATCTTTGATTTATTGCAACTAGAATAATGGCAAAATTAAATTAGAGCATGTAATTCATCCTGTTTCTATGTCACCCTATAAAGGGGTAAGGGGGTCCTTGAAGATAAAAATCTTGGCGACATATATCAGTACTCTGAACCAATTAACCCCAACTGGCTCCCTGGTATCATAAACCCCAATCATGGCACTAAGCGAACTGGCGACCAAACCCCCAAGGGTTGCAAAAAACCCATTACCCCGGCCATTTCTCCCCTGGCTCGGAGGCCCCAAAAGCCAGTCTTGCTGGCTCCACCATTTTTTTCTCTCCCGGGATACCGCCTGGAAGAGCCACCTGCCAGATCGCGTCACACATAACCATCGTGGTGCTAAGAGGAACCTGGCGGACCAAAATCCCGAAAGGGGGAAAAAAAAACCATTACCCCCAGCCCTACTCCACTGGCTTCAGGGCCCAAAAAAGCACAGCCTTGCTGGCTTTAACCATTTTTGCTCCAAGGGATACCAGCCTGAAAGAGCCCACCTTCGCCAGATCTCTTCAAAACAGGGCAACCCTTGAGGTAATCATTACCCAGACGACTACCTCACCAAATTTTATTTTTTATTTTTTTCCCCTTTTTTGGGAAACTGGAAAAAACCGTTTCCAGCTCTTGGAGCCTTACCATAGTCGCCAAGGGCCTTCCCAAAGGGCCCCCCTAAGAACCTTAGTACAAACAGGATTAGTATGCCAAACTGAAGGGGAAGGAGGTTCTTTGGGAAACTTAAAAAAGATCTGTTGATTTATATCAATTGTCTGAACACATTACCCCTAGCCGATTTCACCACTGGCTCAGAGGCACCCGAAGCACCCCTTGCGGGCAATGTTAACCAGCAGCTCGCCGGGACCACCACCAGCACGAGCCTCCCCACAAGCGCCAGACCACCCAAATGGGGGAGGGAGGGGGGGACCTCACCATGATGAAATCCCAAAACACCAAAGTTAGTCTCCAACTCCAAAGACCCCCTACTTGCCTGATTCCGCAGGGGTTAGTATGCGAATGAAGGGGAAGGAGGTCCTTGAAGCTACAGAGATCTGGCGCCTTATATCCTTTCTCTGAAAAACTTTACCTCTAGCCAATTTCACAGGTCAGAGGAACCATTTAAACCAAATTGCCAGTATGCAGGAGCCATGCTGCCCTTTTCCGCTGTCCCGGTGCTCGTAAACTGTAACTTTGGGGTCTCTCTTGATGCTGCAGGGCCAGCCCAACGCCGCCCGTGGAGGGCATACGGCCCCCATTGGGACCTTGCCGTAGCCCGCCCATGGATTCCATGGTGCTCTCTCTGCATGTCTGGCGCGGCTCCTTACTGGCAAAGTTAACCACTGGCTCGCCGGGACCTCACCCTGCATGAGCCTCACCATAGACGCCAGACCAAACCATGGGGACCACCACCGTGTGAAACCCCAAAATATTATCCCCCAACTTCAAGGACCTATCAGCCATCTTCAGCAGGGTTTATAATCCAGTACAAAAGAGACTAAAAGAGTAAGCATGCATCATGAAAATTTTATCTTCCAGTGCTAAAGAGAGATCAGGCACATCTGATCCATGTAGAGAAAGGGGGGGGTGGATACCATGTACACAGCAGGGTCACAAAACAGCCCTGAGGTAAAGCTTAATATATTGATCCTAAACCCTAATACTAAGAAGGGAAATGCCCTGTACATAGCAGGGTCAGTATGCAGTCCTAATGTAGAGTTCATCTGCTGTGATATCACCCACCACAATACTAAGCAGGGGAATAATGCCCTGTACATAACAGCAGGGTCAGGATCCATTCTTGTGATATCACCCACCACAATACTAAGCAGGAGAATAATGCCCTGTTAAATAGCAGGGTCAGTAGACATTCCTGTGTTAGCTGGGCTCAGTATACAGCACTGTGAGGGTGATCAATTACAGATCTCCAGCCTCCATCTAAAAGAGGGAGAACTAAGACCTGCACCCAGCAATAGTTAAATCCGCACAGGGTCAGTATCCAGCACTGACGGATTGTCCTGTCCCGTCACTGCATCCTCCCTTATGTCTGTAAACTCCTCCTCCCCTCGAAAGCTCTTCTCTCACAAATATCCACAGTACATTGGACCTCAAGCTCCACCATAGAGAGCTCAGATACCACTGAATGTGTTGATATATGCTTACAGGCAGCAGGGCACAGCCCAGCTGCCGCATGAGGGGGGAGGGAGCAGATACTTCCCCCATGTGCTCATGAATTCCTATGTAATAAACCATATACAATACAGCATGTTTACTATACTGCATAGTTGCCAACTTTTGAAAATGAAAAGCAGGAGTTTTTAGTGGGGGCGCGCCTTAGCGCGCCGCGGCAAAAAAATTTTCATGGACAAGCCCATCTTGTTTTGGTATGCCACGGGCCCCCTTCAAAAAGCCACACCCACTCCACCAATGCATAACGGCTTTGGAAGAAAAGGAAAGCAGGTTGTAGACCCCATAACCAGGTATGCCCTTACAGGCCGGTAGATGCCCCCTTGTAGCCAAGTAGATGCCCCCTCTGTAGCCAGGTAGAGCCAAATTTGTAGCCCGGTAGGTGCCCCCATTGTTAGCCCGGTAGTGCCCCCATTGTTAGCCAGGTTTGGTGCCCCCCATTGTTAGCCAGGTAGGTGCCCCATTGTCAGCCAGGTTTGGTGCCCCATCTGTTTCAGGTAGTTTGCCCCTCTGTTTCCGGTAGTTTCCCCCTTGTTTCCAGGTAGATGCCCCTCTGTTGCCAGGTAGTGCCCCCTCTGTTGCCAGGTAGTGCCCCCTAGTGTGACCGGTAGTGCCCCCTCTGTGCCAGGTAGTGCCCCCATCTGTTAGCCAGGTAGTGCCCCATCTGTTGCCAGGTAGTGCCCCCTCTGTTGCCAGGTAGTGCCCCATCTGTTAGCCAGGTAGTTAAGCAGGGCGGCGGGAGGAATGCCAACTCCCCCGGGAGGGCGGGAGGGGACCCCAAATAGCGGGACCCCCCCGCCAAAAACGGGAAGTTGGCATGTATGCTATACTGCTGTATCTTTTATGAGGTGAGTGAAACCCCCTCCTGTGTGATGGGAGGGGGGTCACTGTGCATTGTACTTCCCTGAGGCTGCAGACACATCTTTTCTTGCTTCTTGGTGAGAGAAAGAGGAAGTAGAAAGAGAAGTCCAGAAGTTATATCTGTACCTAAAACCACACCTCCTCACTAGTTAACTCTTCCGATCCACACACTCCTCCCTCTCATAACACAACTCCCCTGCTCATAACTATTACACAGACAGGAGCCTAGGCACAGTGCAGGGACTACAAGTGCTCTCTCAAAACCTATCCCTTTGCTCAACATTACTTACAAATAATATACTATGCATACACTGAAACCATCAGCTTACATACCTACAACTTTACAGCCAAAAACTCCCCCAGACTATAAGGGAGCTCTAGATTCCCCCCTCCCAAAGTCATGGTCCCCCTTCGCTTAGGGCTTCGGGGGGGTTCTAAATAGCAGAACTTTTTATGGTAAAACACACCTTACTGAGAAGAGAAAACCTGTTACTATTTCATACTGCTTGTGGGCAACATAACAGAGCTGACAGGTTCCCTATAAACTGTCATAGTTTGTAAGGCCAAAAAAAGACATACATCCATCCAGTTCAGCCTATTGTGCTAAAGTGTTGATCCAGAGGATGGCAAAAACCCCAATGAGGCAGGAGCCAATTGTCCTCATTTTAGGGAAAAAATTCCTTCCCGACTCCAATCTGGCAATCGGAATAATCCCTGGATCAACGACCCTGTCAATATATATTAGATTGATCACTCTAATTGGCCTACAGTCTAATGAGTACTGAGGACTCCTGACTAGTTGCAAATGTTGGAAGAAGTTCAACATTCACTATTCTTTTACATTGCCTCTCACTAAATAAGTATGCATGCTCAGCTGAGGGTCGATATACCATATGTGCCTCCTGTGCAGCTGCGACAAGAGCACCCATTGCTACTCATGGATTGCTGATGTGGTAGAGAATGTTCTGGAGACCTATTGACAGGTTTTACTCCACTATCATCCGTCTTGCAAGACGGACCCGACAGGCAGGCGAGAAACACTCAGCGGCGATCTCTCGTGTGAACGCCGCTGCGTGTTCCTCATAGACCGCAGTAATAATCTCACTGCTAATTGTTTAGATTCGTCTCTGGGTCCGTCCTGTCGGTCCCAGAGACGGATCTGTAACGCGCTTGTAACACGGAGTGAAAATGCCGTGTGAACAAGCCCTTAGGCTGCTTCTTTGACAGCAGAATGTGGTTTCAATTGGATGAGCTGCTGTGCTATATTGTGTTTCTTGGTTAAGTGCTGTGCATCATGACGGTTTAGTGGGAAATGCATACATCATGAACAGGTTTCAGTGAGTAGCGGTGTCCCATCAAAGCTGTGCATTAGCTTTTTCAGTGAGGAACGCTGTGACATCCAGTCTGGTCAGTGAGGAAACTACGGTGACATCATCATTTTTTCATGAGGTAAGCGCTTGAATCATAGGTTTTTCGTGGGGTAAGCTGCTTTGAATCCGTCCCGTTTCAGGAGGTAGATACTTGATATACAGTCTGTTCCAGTCGGGAAAGCTGCTGAGACTCAAGGGGTTTTTTTCGTGAGGTTGACTCTGTGACACCCAATGTGTTTCAGTGAGGTAAGTGCTGTGACATACAGTGTTTTTTCAGTGAGGTGTGCTGTACATCCTCGGTTTAGGAGAAGACTACTGTGACATCATTGTGTGTTTCAGTGAAGCTGCTGTGACATCAGTTTTTTTTCAGTGAGGTAAGCTGCTGTGACCTCATAGCGTGTTTCAGTGAAGTAAGCTGCTGTGACATCATAACATGTTTCAGTAAGGTAAGCTGCTGTGACATCACACTGAGTTTCAGTGAGGTAAACTACTGTGACATCATAGCGTGTTTCAGTGAGGTAAGCTGCTTGACTAAAAGTCTTTTTTCTGGGTAAGCTGCTGTGACATGATAGCGTGTTTCGTGAGGTAAGGCTGTGAATATAGCTGTTTCGTGAGTAAGCGCTGTGACTCAGATTTTTTTCCCGTGAGGCAGACTACTGTAACATAATAGTGTGTTTCAGTGAGGTAAAGGCTGTGAATTTAGGGGTTTTAGGAGGTAAGTGCGTGCACAAAAATTCTGTTTCAGTGAGGAAAGCGCTGGACTGATAGATGTTTCAGTGAGGCAAGCTGCTGTGACATCATAGCGTGTTTTTAGTGAGGCAAGCTGCTGTGATATCACAGTCTGTTTCAGTGAGGTAAGCTGCTGTGACATCATAGTGTGTTTCAGTGAGGTAAGCTGCTGTGACATCAGAGTGTTTCAGTGAGGTAACGCTGTACCTACAGCCCTGTTTCGTGAGGAAGCTGCGTGACATTTTTTAGTGTGTTTCATGGGGTAAGTGTGGACATCATAATGTTTCAGTGGGTAAGCTGTGTAAATTTATAGTTGTTTCAGTGAGGTAAGCTGCTGTGACATCATAGCATGTTTCAGTGAGGTAAGCTGCTGTGACATCATAGTGTGTTTCAGTGAGGTAAGCTGCTGTGATATCACAGTCTGTTTCAGTGAGGCAGACTACTGTGACATCAGAGTGTTTCAGTGAGGTAAAGTGCTTGAATGCCCAGGGAAACGCGGGATATCACGTCCTACCCTCACCGGCCCAACCTTCATTGTTCCTCCTCCCCCCCTCCCACTCGCCACCCAGTAATGACACGACACATGGGTTTGGATGAATTGGGCCCCAAAACAGCCTTTTTTTTACAAAAATACACATAAAAATTTTAACAACCAAAATAAATATAATATAATCTGTAAACTGGTTTTAAAATATATAGTAAAAAAAAAACCCGTTTATAAATATTTGACTCTACCCGTGCCTCTTCATATATAAATATCATTAAAACATTAATAAACCCCCAAAAAACTCTTTTCAACCAACCAAACCCGATATGGGGGAGGATTTTTTGGCCCAAAACCGACCGGCGCCAAACCCCCGAAAGGGGCAAATCACCATTTGCCCCACCGTACTCCACTGGTTGGGCCCAAAAGCCTTTTCTCTTGGCTCCTCCCTTTTGTCCCCGGGATAACACCCCCAAAGAGCCCCCCTTCGCCGGGTGTCCAATTTTCCCAAAAACTGAGGGGGAAACCCCCCCGAAGGACTCCCCCAAACCTTTTTTTTCAACCCTCCAAAAACCTCGACGGGGACCCAACTTCCATGACCCTCTGACCGAGACCCCCCCAGCCAATTGCCCTTCATGGGCCCCCTAAATCCCAACCAACTGCCCCAGATGAACCCCATCCGCTCTCCAAAAAAACCCCCGCCCGCTTCCCAAATTCGAGGTGGCGCACGAACACACACCCATTTCGCGCCACAAAACCCCCCATGACCCGTTCACCTTTTTCCCCAGCCTTATTTAGACTGACATGACCCGGCCCTGCCATGATGCCGGAAAACATGTCCGACCATACAATGACCAGCCCCCGGAAACGACACCACAACCGCAACAGGTATATTTTATGTTCCTCGCCAACTCGGGGACGTAAGGGAGCCCAAAACATTAACCCCCGGCATGCCCCACCAGGACACCGGGGGGCTTTCCCCTTCGGTGTACCCCAAAAAATCCGGCATACCCCCCGCCATCTCATACCGTGCCGCCTATCCACCAATCCAGCCCTGCGCGTGAAAAAACGAGCGCCGCCGTGGCCGAAACGTCACGCTCTCCGTGCCCCAATAGCATAAGAAAGTCCCCCGGATCCAGACCCGGCAAGGCGAATGAACACAATAAAAAAACAAAACAAAGAACGTAACGGCAAACTAAGGGAAAAAAAAACCCAAACTCCTAACACTTCCATGCAAACAAATGGGGGCGAAATACAACCGGGAAAAGGGCCGTTTTCCCTCTTTCCCAAACCCCGCGGACCAACTCGGGGGAAGCCCCCACCCCGCCGCCCTCCGTTGCCCCCCCCCATGGAACGAGTGCGGGGCAAATCACCGGGCCCAACCCCAAGCCCCCCGCAACGCCTAAACACTGCCGCAAAACGAGACAGAAACGTCCATCCTGGGGAAACCCCGAAGGCCCCCAACCGTTTGCACAAATCCAAAAAAATACCCAAAAAATTGCCAGGGGCACATCCGCCCCAGGAAAACCCCCCTTGTAAACCCCATGGCCCCTACCTCCTGATCCGTTTTTGACCCCTCGGATCCAAAACATCACCGCCATCGTGCCCCACACGTCCGCGGCCTTCAATCCACCGCCTTTGAAAGATCGGGGAAAAGCTACCCACCCCCCAACCACCCAAAAAAAGCCAGCGAGAAAGGCCCGGGGAAATTTTGGGGCCCCTCTATTCCCAGGCGCCACTGACGAACCCCCCCCCCAATCTTTCCAACAAAGCGAACACAATGGGGCGCGTGAATCCCTGGCCCCCCCTCGCACTCTGAACCCCCCAAAGCCGAGAAATGACAAAGTCCTTGGGCAAAACCCTCCTCCCCCCACTTAAAACCAAAAGCTAAGCCCCCCATAACCCTGCGTACCTTAGCAGTTGACCACCCCAGCCTCTCCATGTGTACCATCAGGCACAACAAAGCCCCCACCTCACCCTCCTCCGATGTAACCGGACCAAAACCTGCAAGCCATTCCAACCAAATTTCCCAGGCCCTCTCGTAGGCCAACACCTGACAGGGAAGCCCAGATCAAATGGTCGGCGTCTCGCCGCTGTCGGCGCCAGCTTCCTGAACCACTCCCACTGTAATCGAGAAAGAGAATCAGCCACCACGTTAAGCACAACCGGAACATGCTCCACCACCACCACCCAGGAATTTAATTCCAAACAACGCAAAACCAACAACCGGAGCAGCCGAACCACCGGAGGCAAAGATGCCGACAAGTTGTTGATAGCCTGCACCACTCCCAATTTGTCACAATGGAACCGAACCTTTTGGTCCCGCACCCGATCCCCCCACAGCTCAACCGCCACCACGATGGGAAAGAGTTCGAGGAACGCCAAATTCCGCACCTAAGGAGAGTCCGCCCACTCTGCCGGCCACGGGGCCGCACACCAGCTGTCCCCGCAAAGGGCCCCAAAGCCCGTGCTGCCTGACGCATCTGTAAAGATGTCCACTTCCCGATTGGAGACCTCCCTCCCCAAAAGAGGGATCTGCCATTATACCTTTCCAAAAATGACCCCCACACCGCAAAATCTTCTCTGTGTTCACGGTTCAAACACACAAAGTGGTGCGGCTTTTCAATCCCTGCCGTAGCCCTCGCCAAACGCCGACAAAACATCTGTCCCATGGGTAAAATCCGGCAGGCAAAGTTCAGTTTGCCAAGCAACGACTGCAATTCCCGCAGCGGTATCTTCCTTAACCGCCCAACCCTCTGCACCTCCCCTTTCAATGCCCTAAGCTTATCCTCTGGCAACCTACACTCCATCGCCACGGAGTCGATGCAGATTCCCAAAAAACTCAAACAGGAAACCGGGCCCTCTGTCTTCTCCGCCGCCAACAGAACCCCAAACCGCTCCGCCACCCAATACAATGACTGCAGCAGAGACCCGCAAATCGGGGAACCAGCAGGCCCAACGCAAAGAAAATCATCCAAGTACTGAAGGATGGAATACAACCCTGCACCTAACCACCCACTCCAAAAAGAAACTGAACGCCTCAAAATACCCGCATGACAACGAACAACCCATTGGGAGGCACCGATCCACATAGAACTGTCCTTCCCAGTACCACTCCAACAAATGCACGCTCTCCGCATGCACTGGCAGCAAATGGAAAGCCGATTCAATGTCGGCCTTTGCCATCAATAAACCCGCCCCGAAACGCTGCACCAAAGCCACCGCCTCGTCAAATGATGTGTACACCACCGAACACAACTCCGGTACTAGGCCATCATTGACCGAGCTCCCTTTAGGAAACAATAAGTGGTGGATATGCCGGAATTTATTCGGCTCCTTTTTCGGAACCACACCCTAAGGTGAAACCACTAAATCTGGAAAAGGTGGCTCCGAAAAAGGATCCGCCATTCTCCCCAAAGCCAGTTCCTTCCCCAACTTCTCTGCTACTACAGCCGGGTGCTCGTGGGCCGACCGTAATTTTTTTACCGAAAAAGGCACCCGATGCACTGGGGGGGGGGATCTTAAACCCTTCCGAGAAACCCTTCAACAACAACTCCGCCGCCGCCCGATCACTAAATCTGGCCAGAAACGGCTCCATCTCTTGAAGCTTCACCAGCGTCACCCCCTTGGCTACCACTAGCCCCGCCCTTACCCCGCCCCTTTTTAAAACACCGGGAGACAGGGTGCGAGCTCGCCCCACAAAATGAGCAGATGTGTTTGAACTTACATCCTGCTCTAAATTTACACTGGCCGCCATTGAACTGCCAGCAAGCCCCTTTCTGCCCTTCAGACCCCCCGGCATTACTCCCTTGGCCGTGGCCGCACCGCCCCTCCCCCCCCCTGAAAGGGCGATCCAAACTTCGTTGGGGCCATAACTTTTAACCAAAGTCCTATTTCCTTATGGTCCCACTGAATGGAAGGGCGAACCGCCTTCCGTTGGGGAAGTTGCTCATCATATCGCAACCACGCCAACCCCCCATACACCTCCCCAATCGCATCCATGTAACAAAATAATGCCGAACAATTTTCTGGCGCCTTTTCCCCAATCACTCTTGCCAATATGGCAAATGCTTGCAGCCAATTGGTAAACGTCTGAGGGATCAGGCGCCACCGCCGCTTTTCCTCTCCTCCTTCTTCCCCTTGTCCAGATTAAATTTCTCCAGCGGGAGAAGAGAAAAGATTTCAACGTATTCATCTTTCCATATTTTTTCACGCACCTCCTGCTTCAAATGCGCTCCTAGAGGCCCTTCGAAGCAGACGTAGACCTCCCCTTTCGCCTTATCATCCAATCGCACACTATCCTGCTGTTCCTTCTCACTCTACACTGACACCGTAACCCCACCACTATGTACCCCTTGCTCCAGCCCCGCCCCTGAAGGAATCCCCGCTCCTGCCAGAGGCCTCACCTCCAAGTGCTGTGGGGATACCCACGCTCCAACCGGGGTCGGGACCCCGCCGCCCTGCCCCCCACTCTCTAACCGAGCCAGTAACGCCCGAACCGCATCTGCTAACCCACCGGCCTCCCCAGGCGCCCCTGACCCCCCGCCACTCCCCCGGCCATCCTGGCCCTGAGTGAACCCTCCGCTCCCAACACTACCACCCGGGCACTGCAATAACCGGGGAAACGAACATGACAAGGACCTATACTTACCAGGCTGCGTGGAGGCTGTGGACCCACCAGCCGCTCCCCCGTGTTCACGAGAGACGTCCATCCGATCTTCCGCTGCTGCCCGGCGGCCCAGGTCAAGGCCTTCAAACCCCGACAGGGGGAGGCCGACCTGCGCAGGCCGAGGGTCCCGAGGCGACAAGCTCCATGCCTCCACCGACGTCCTGGATGCTCCTTCAGATACGACGTCCGGGCCGACAGCATGCCAACAGCTGGGCCTCACCGGCCCACCGACTCCCTCATTGTCCTCACCGCGTCTCCCGACCGTCCTCCGACGCCGGGTAACCCCCCCTGACCAGAGCATCGCCAGAAAGGGCCACCGCCACCACGGACCGGATCGCCGATGAAGGGGCAACAGCTGGACCCGCACCCGACTGGTGACCCAGCCCGCCGGCCCACTCGGATGCCTCCCGGGCCGAGAAGACCGCCCACCAGCGACAGAGCGATCCCCCCGACCCGGAGGGTCCCTGGAAGGGCTCCCCCGGCGACGGCGGGCCCTCGGTGTGCATTCCGGGCTCAGTCTCTGCGGAGGCCTGGCCCTGCGTCTGCGGCTGCTCCTACTGCCCGCCGGCGGTCCTGTATCCGCCCCTGCGTTTCTTTGCCGGAGCGAACTCTCTATTAGATTTCCACGGCTAGGAAAGACTAACACCCGCAATTTTGATTGATGTACCACTCTTCCAATCGTATACCGACACGAACGATCTTCTTTCCCTTGAAGTCTGTCACTGATGATCCTGATTGACAGCGCATTCGTCTAGTTGGATCCTTTGATATGCTGATTGACATTTCAGCTGGCCTATACAAAAACCTTATTCCATTTAAATATCTCTGTAACTTTTACTACGGCATTACCCTTGAGAAAGTGCCGGTATACGGTAGGAAATGCGTTGGGTTTTTTAATTGTCCTGAGTTTTTAATGGTGCGAGGGTCTATCACCCCTGCATCTTTTAAGAATTAAAGACATCTTCCTATAAGTCAGCACCTTGGCTTTCTTTCAAATTCCACGTGCGCCGGGTCCGCCATTTTATTCCTATATCAAAGTCTGTTTCAGTGAGGTAAGCTGCTGTGACATGATAGCGTGTTTCAGTGAGGTAAGCTGCTGTGACATGATAGCGTGTTTCAGGGAGATAAGCTGCTGTGACATCAGAGTGATTCAGTGAAGTGAGCTGCTTTGACATCATAGCGTGTTTCAGTGAGGTAAGCTGCTGTGACATCAGAGTGTTTCAGTGAGGCAGACTACTGTGACATAATAGTGTGTTTCAGTGAGGTAAGCTGCTGTGACATCATAGCGTGTTTCAGTGAGGTAAGCTGCTGTGACATCATAGCGTTTTTCATTGAGGTAAGCTGCTGTGACATCATGAAAATATTTCTGTCAGGTAAGATGCTATAAACTCAAAAGTGAGTTTCAGTAGATTAAACCGTTATCTTTTTCTGTAACATAACAAGTGTGCTGAAGTGCAGTAAACAGCAATGGCGTCGCAGGAGGTTTTCAAACAGTTTATATGCCGTGACATCACAGATCTGTATCATCTAGTCAGATAAACCGTGAGGTAATCCACTGACATTATACTAGTGTCAGTCTGGTGTGCAAGAGGCTGTCATGTCTTCTGCTCTTGAGATATATATATATATATATATATATATACATTACTTTCTGGGCTGCCAACCATTAGGTCACAATAGCAGTATTTTAATAAAGGATAGTCTCAGTGACATTTTTCCTGTAATAACAAACTTTTTGTGACTTGCAGTGGATCCGGAAGCTGTTACAGTCGAGCAGCAGGCCAGCACCATTTTCCAGATTAGCCAAGAGAAGAAGACGCTAGACATTTACTGGCTATTTGATGATGGAGGTATACTCATGGGGCCGGGGCTTTTGTCGGCTTCTATTAACATAATAAAGTAAAAACTGAAGTCTTTATAAGAGTACTAAAAGAGGTAACATGTATGTAATTGGTAACGGAAGAGTTAATTTTTCGAGCAATAAGAATAACCAGAAATTATTCTTGTAGGCATGGCTGTGCTGGACACTGGTTTTACCAGCAACTAAAGCTTAGGAGCTGTCACTTGGAAAAGACATAGGGCAGGTCTGCAACATACGACCCGCAAAAGCATTTCTGCTGGCCAGCGATGGCCCGCAAAGGGGCATTTATTATATAAACCCCACCCTAGAAACTTGCACATGGAATTTACATAGACTTTTTGTGGGGCTGCTCCTATTTTTCTTTTCTTTATGTGGTGTCAAAAATCTGACACATTCAACGTTTGCTTTTAAAACTTTTTTGTGACTCATCTGGCAAAAGAAATTGCAAAAATTGACTGCACACTGCGATTATATTGTTGCAAAAATATTGTGAATAATTTTTATCAACACAATCACTACAGGCTCCAGTGAAGACAGATATGAGTGACTATACAATTGTGACTGACGTTTCGGTCATCCGACCTTTTTCAAAGAGTCACAACAGGAAGGAAGCTTGAGAGCATGAAATAATTGTAGGAGCCAGTCCAACTTTACACTAACTTTTAGACAAACAAATCATAAATAAATGAAAGGACAAAGGACTTTTGAATATTAATGGTCTTTCACTATTATCACCTCAAGATCCACTCACAAACATTTTATTACCCAATAAGCTGGTGAACAGCTTTGGAAATCTGAGCTAAGGACTAAGGGTGACATGTATGAACATTGGTGATGATAGACCAGTTCTAAATCGCTTTAAGGCAGTGTAGAATACGCCAGAATGTTTGACCCTGTTCTTCTGCAGGTCATACATTCTGGCGCAGTCTAGTGCCAATACGACAACTCAGACTAAGGCAGACCACCTTTAACTTGGTGTGGCTGTTCTAACTGTTCTGTGCCAAAGTTTTGGCATCAAAGAAAAATAAATATGTCTACTTCTAGTAATGTGGTGCGACGCCCCCAGAACACCCCAAAAGTTTGCAGTGCGTCTGTTCATACATCTATAGAACTGGTATGCTACAGCTTTTGGAGGCCAGAATTCTGGCGCAGCCCTGTTCATACACGTCACCCAAAGGCCGTGTTCACACGGCTTATTTTGGCGCGGATTGGCGCGTACTGCGCCCCGGATTTGCGCTGGAGTACGGCGCCAATCCGTCGCAGTAATTACGGTAATCCACTGCTCTCATAGAGAACAGTGGATTCCGTTGCTCCTACCCGCTTGGCGAATCCGCCGGGCGGGGAGAAAGTGACACGCACATTATTTATGGCGCGGACGCGCCATAGATAATGCATTGTCTATGGGGCCGGCGGGCTGCTCCCCTGCCGCGCTCCCGCGCTGCCCGCGTCCCGCCCCTTATTCACGCCGGAATTGCGAGCGCAATCCGGCTCGCAAATCCGGCGTGAATAAGCCGTGTGAACGGGGCCTAAGGATATAAAATATGACTTGAAAAATAAAAAGTGGTTCACATTGTGGGATCAGATCGGAGTTGTTTCTTCCTACTCCTATGAAGCAGAAGAGGCTCTAAAACGGTAAGGGTACGTCCAAACGGCATATGTAAAATGTCGGTCTCATTCTGTTTAAGAATCCGGACGGTATTTTATCATCTTTCAAAGGTTTTAGGGGATGGTTCTGTCTGTAGTTTGCGGATTCATCCATCCCCCATAACCATTGAATTTGCACACCTTCCGCCCGAAAACCGAGCAGAAGATTGTGCATGCTCCAAGTTTTTCAGAATGCTGGCAGCTGAAAATCCGTTCATTGTAGACTACTGAACATATTTTCTTTTAAAATCTATGGGAATGGTTTCTTGTCGGTTTTCAGACTGTTTCCAAATCTGCAAACCGTCTAAAAATCCGACCAATAAGCTATGTCGTGTGGACAGGCCCTATTAGTTTCGGTCTGTTATTCCTCCCTTTTATTTTTATCTGCTTTGCATGCTTTCTATGACATTTCTTTTGGGGGGGGGGGAGGGGGTAACCATTGTACCTTTTTTTTTTTAATTAAAAGGAATCCATCGCCTTTTTTTTATTTTGCTAATTAAAGCTACATACTGATACATATTGTTTTCTTCTTCACCATTTTTATTTTCTCGTAGATTTTATTTTTGTTGTCTGTTTAGGATTATCTTTGTATCTTTCTTGAGCTGCTTTTAACAGCATTTAGAAATATGCTTCACAGCAGCTACATGGGCATGGCAGCGTCTGAACAGGAGCAGACCCATAGGAGAGTTTTCTGGGCATGCTATGTGAGCTGGGAAGAAGTCAGTGTGCAGGGAGGGGGAAGAGGGGGAGCTGTGACTATCTCCTATTGTGACTGGTAGATCCTGTGTTGTTTATACACATTGGTGTGACCTTTCAGTGTAATCCTGCCTGTGTTGATGAGCAGACTGCTGAAGAATTTTCTCTACAGAACAGGAAATGTCAGACTATTATAAGTGGCCAAAGTGATCTGCGGGATTTCTGAAAAAATGCGTTTAACATAAGAACATTATTGAAACAATAGGTCAATTTTCTGATCTCTTTAAAGCTTTAATACTATATAAGCTTGTTATTGTATGTGGTAAAGAATCCATAACCTTTCTTATAGTATGTTAACCTTTCAATTCTACCCTCCCTTTCCCATAGGTGGTGTGAACCTAAGCAGGCCTCACAAAGGAGATGGCACTGGCCAAAGGGTCAGGCTGCCCTCCTTTCCTGCAAAATATAGAGACTAAAGACTTGTCAGTGCATTGTTTCACAGAAACGTCTCTTTTTGGCAGGACTGACTCTACTGATACCCTACCTTCTAAGCCGCAAAAAGAGGTGGCAGAAAGTAAAAATCCGTGTTTTTGTGGGAGGACAGATTAACAGGATGGATGAAGAACGCAAAGCGTAAGATTATCATTACATGATATTCTGAACAACAGTTTACACGCAGTATGTAGCTTTCACAACGTTTGCATAGCTGTTATTTAATTAACTGGAATATCACACTTGGCAACAAATGATGAAATCACAATTAGAAGATGTTCACCCAATTTTACTTTATAGAAAATCCACATACCAGAGATGACAGAAAACAATGTTCTACAGCTGAATTCTGGCTTCATGAAACATAAATGATTAAATTGATAACATATTCTTTTAGATCAAGTACGGGGAAAATTTATGGAATTGGCAACAAAAAAATCCCAATTAGTATTTTCCTGCTCTTCCTTTTATGACGGCCTGAATTCTTTGAGGCTTTGGCTTTTACGAATGATAAACAAGATTCTACATCAGGCTGGTGCTAACTTCCTTGAAGAGCAGTTGATCAGCTTTGAAGAAGGAGTCTTGTCATTAACCAATGCTTTTCTTCGATAAATTTTCAGCCGAATTGTGGAACAGACTGTCCATGTCAATGAGTTTACTGAATAAATGTTTTAACACTCTGTGTGGCAAAATGCATTATCAACCTGAATTTTTTTTTTTAAATCATGAACCCTTTCCTGATACAGCCTATTATTTTTTTCACATTTGTTTTTTCCTCCTCATATTACAAAAGCCATAAATTTTTTTTATTTTCTGTCTACATGGTTGTATAAGCTTTTTTTTTTGTGGAACAAGATGTTTTTAATTATACCACTGACCGTAATTTATAATGTACTAGAAAACTGTAAAACAATTAGAAGTGGGGAAAAAGTGAAAAAAAACCCCCGTAATTGTGCCATTTTTGCAGGGGTTTTGTTTTTATGGTGTTCACTCTTCAGTATAAATAATGTTATCCGTATTTTGTAGGTTGGTACAATTCTGGTGATACCAAATGTGTCGAGTTTTCTTTAAGAACTTTTTTAAAAAAAAAAGAAAGCATTCTCTATTAAGTTTGCCCTACAGCACCATTTTCTGCGACCAATAACTAATTTTTCCACCTATGAACTTGAGTTAGGGCTTGTTTTGTTGTGGGCTGAAGTGTAGTTTTTATTGGTTATTTTGGGATACATGCGACTTTTTGATCACTTTTTATTTAAATTTTTTGGGGGGTTGTGGAATTACAAAAAAATTTGTTTTGGCATTTGGAATTTTTTTTCTCTTAGGGTATGTTCACACGGCGTCTTACGTGGGGGGCGCGTTGACTTCTAATATCCCCAACATGTCACTTCTTTCACAAGGGGTTCAATAGGCGTCGGGGAAGACAGAGGTAATTCATAGCTCTCAATGAGACAATGAATTACTATAGTTACAGACCATATTTCAGGGCGCATTGCAGTGCAATTACGCCTCGAAATACGGTCTAAAAGATGCCTTGTGAACATAGCCTTACAGTTTTCAGCACATATAAAACATTACATTATGTTACATTATGTTATATTTTAATAGATTGGACATTTATTGACATGGCAATGCCAATTATGTGTATTTTTTTTATTTTTAAAATGGAAAAAGGGGGGTGATTTGAACTTTTAATATTTTTTTATTTTTAAAACTTTTTTTTATTCCACTTATACACCGTTATGCATTACATATGTAATGCAGAAAGGTGTACCAAGGCAGAAAGTAGTAGAATCAGTAACATGGCAGCCTTGGAAACCTTCATTAGGCTTCATAATTGCTGTCTTTTTTTGTTTCTTTACCTGAAACACAACCCAATGAAGGATCTGAGGGGTTTTAGGTAATTTTTACATGTTTGTTTTTTTTAGACTGGCACTAGATAGAAGTTTTAACATTGTTTTTTTTTTGCCAATGCAGATTGATAACCCATCACTGAATATCACATTCATAAATCATTCACACTTCATAATTGCTTTTCTTTAGCATACAGTAACTTTGTTGCCTTACATTTTGGTGTTAGTGCTGGGTTTCATTTGGCTTTTGTATAAGTAAAATCTATTTAATTCTGATTATTTTTATAGATCTGTCACAAACATTGACTCCTGTTTCCGCCAATCCCTCTATGTTTTGCCATGTATTGCAAATTCTCAGAGTATAGGCAATACGTTTTCTATCCTGACATTCTGACGTCTTCCTTGGTCCACTCTTATATTTTCCTTTTATAACTTTCCCATTTTGTTCATACTTGCACCAAATTTTACACCTAGCAGACTAATAACCACCAGCATCTTTTGCTACATTCCATGTGGGATTTCCATTTTTTAATTCTGAAATTTTTAAATTCTTTTAAATGCTTCAATTGATGTCACAAGCCTGAAGCTGGATCATGTTCATGAACTGTGTGGCTATGTGTCCTCTGCTGTCCCCTAGAGCATATGGTGCTCCATGCTAATTTATAGGACTAGTGTTTTTGCTACATACCGTATATATTGCTAAATCTGGTTTTGACTCTGGCTATACCCCTGACCACTCTCCTTGACTGACCTCTGCCCTAACTTTTCCCTGGACCATTATTTAACTGAATCTGCAGTGAGTCCAATCACCCGTGCGGTGCTTGAGGGTGAAGCTTCTCAGCAGAGTCATATACCAATCCTGCATATGACTGGATTTACCGCCTTCTAGTAGGCCTTGTAACAATTGACACCTCTCTTGTTGAGGCCGTGTTTTCTTTTAATTAGCCAGCTTGGTAAAATCTGTAAGCACTTTCCCTTCCAAGTGTGGAAGACTTTTCAATTTCAGACTTGTGCTGGTATTTGTTTTAGAGATGCAAAATATAAGGCTGCATTCGCACATTGCATTTTTCAACTGCATCAAAAAATGCAGGATTTTAAAAAACACTGGTGTTTTTTTAAATTGATCCTCATTTCATTTGTGCTCCAAAAAGTTAAAGGGGTTGTCTTACTAAAAAAATTAGTTTTCAACATGTAGGGAACGGTAAATTAAGACTTTCCAAACATATTGCTTTATATTGCTTAGTTGAGGAGATAAGAGTGTTTATCTGCTCTGAGTGCAGACAGGTTTCTCTAGGTTACCGACCTCCTCTCCCCTTCTCTCTCTGCTCTTTGTCTTATCTGAGAGCAAAGAGGGACGTCACCACATGTCAGCAGACAGGACTGCCGGCAGCTTGAGAACAGAGTGTGTTATCTCTAATAAACAAAGGAGATTAAGTACTCTTTTACTTTGCGCTCTGAAGCTCTCTGCGCTATAGATAACATCTCCTGCTCTCATGTCAGTCTAATTAGAGGAACTGTGCAAATGGAGCTAATATGCTAATCACTGCTATAGAACCACCCACAGCATGACCAGGAAGAGACAGGATTCATGAATCTGAAGCTGCTTTTGGCTCTGTGAAACAGCATGGTGAGAAAACCCCTTTAATTACAAAACCACCTGCATTTAAGAAATGCATGCAGTAATGTGACAAGTGAACCCAGCCTTAAATGATTCTTTAAGTTTATTCTCTATAGTCAGTAAATATTAAGTTATTTCATTTGAACAAGCATATGAGATTCATTAAAACAATTTACCAACATTTCTTTAAGTTAGTAAGTATTCTTAAATGTAGTTTCATGAAGCCACAATGCTCAGCTATGAAAGAAACATTGTTTAGTGTCATATCTGTGATTTGTGTATTTGCTATGAAGCAGGGATGTAGCTAAATCCTCATGGATCCTGATGCAAAACTTCAGCTTGGGACCACAGTCTGTCTGTAAATTTAATTTACAGAAAGAAAGAAGAAAAAACAGAAGGGGCGCACAATAGTGAAATACGTACTATTGAAGCAGGTGAAAAAAAGTGGCAATAATGCTCACCTTATGGAGTTGTGCTCCATATGGTGTGAAGCACACACCGGCGCTTCACATTTTTCTGACGAAGCGCCGGTGTGCGTCGCGAAACGTGTCATATTTGTGTTTTAATTGATTTTAAATTTTGTGAAGCTTTACAGTCCCTTAGATTTTTTATTTGCAAAAATAAATTATCTTTATTTTTACATACTTCGTTGCCACATTTTAGGTTCCTGCTTGCGAGCGCCGGGTCCGGCTTTTTTCTTCTTCCTTCCTGTAAATTTAATTTGCATCACTGGCACTGTTCACTTTTTGTAGCAAGTAAGTAGGGCACTTAGAGATCTGATCTAGAGCAGTGAGTTAGTACAGTGGCTTGATTTAAAATTTTTTAACTACAGGTCCCCTGTACTTAAACATTTGAGTATCAAATTTTACCTATTAAATGGCTATTCTCACTACAGTAATTAGCTTTTAGCATGTAGGGAAAGTTAAATGAAGATTATTACTAAATACATTGCTTATTTTATTTTGCTTTGGTCAAGAGATAAAGAAATGTTATCTCCACTTAGAGTACACAAGTTTCTCTGGTTACCGACCACCTCTTCCCACCTCTCCATGTTCTCTCTTATCCATGCTCTGAAAAACAGTGCAGTGGGGACAAGCCCTTAGGCTGTGTTCAAACGGCTTATTTTGGGACGTATTTCAGTCCGTAATTCGCGCCGTACTGTGCAAATTACGGCTGAAATCCGTCCCAGTCATTACGGTAATCCACAGTTCTCATAGAAAACTATGGATTCTGTCTCCTCTCCCCGCTCACGAAATACTGCAAGCGGGGAGAAAGCGACATGTCAATTATTCACGGCGGTATACACGCCGGAACAATGAATGTCTATGGGGCCGGCGGGCAGCCGCCCCCCCCCCCCCCATCCCGCCCCCGCTGTCGAGCACACAGCGTAATTGCGGTCAAAATCCATCCCGCAATTACGCTATGAATAAGCCGTGTGACCTCGGCCTTAGACTGTGGTTCTAAATATCAGCTCTGCTATTCCTAGCTGATCCTGTTATAGGGACATTGGTGATAGAGGTTTCTAAACAGCACTGCACAAGGCTACATAGCTCTTAAGGTTTGTCAGTAATTAAAGTGAACAAGCTCAGTCTTGAAGATAACACTCAGCAGGCAGTGAGGTCACCACCCCGACCACTGATATAGCCTACCACCCCGACCACTGATATAGCCTACCACCCTGACCACTGATATAGCCTGTTAGAGCAAAGGGAGGTGGTTGGTAAGAGTGGAAGCTTGTATATAAAAGGAGGAGATGAGAACTGTTGTAAAGAGCAGCAATGTATTTGGGACTAGTCGTTATTTACATTTGCAGCATCCCCAGAAACAAATAAAAAAAACAATTCATTTTATTACACACTGTACCATATATAGTGTTTCCCTAAAACTAATTGTAATACATACTGTATCCAATTTATTTGATCAAGTTGGGGTTCTGCTTCTTCCCAGTTCCATTAAACCAGTTTGGAGTAACCTGAGAAAATCACTGGTTTAACTCCTTACTGACATTTGACATACCTGTAGTCATAATGCCGGTAAGAGAGTATACAGCGTTCTCGCTTGTAGAGCTCACTCCATACTCGGCAGGTAATGATTAATTGATACAGCTAAACCTGCTGCTAGCTGATGGGATTGGAGACGGCTCTGATTTTGTGGCGATCATGGCCCCACCATCTAAATTGGTAAGAAATGGTTCCTTTGCTTGTTTACTCTCCCCTACCCCCACAATGATATTACGGAATGCCGAGCGGTTGTCAAGAGCCTAACGTCCCCACTGACCACCACTTCACGGTCCCCTTTAGACCAGTAGGAAAAGCCTCTCAGCCAATCACTGGTGACGTTGTATAATTTTCCCGTTTAACCCCACTAAGTGTCCTTTAGGCCATGTTCACACGGCTTAAAACTGGACGTATTTCAGTCCGTAATTACGCGCCGGAGTGCGCAAATTACGGGCTGAAAATGTCCCAGTCATTACGGTAATCCACAGTTCTCATAGAGAACTATGGATTACGTCTCCTCTCCCTGCTCGGCGAATCCGCCTTGCGGGGAGATAAGTGACATGTGAATTACCAGCGGCGTACACACGCCGCTGGTAATGCAAGTCTATGGGCCGCCGCAGTGCCGGCCCCCTGCTCACTGCCCCGCTCCCGCCCCCGGCCACACGGCGTAATTGCGGAGCGTAATTACGCCCTGCAAATACACCGTGTGAACCTAGCCTTAGTGTACGTGCACACAGCAGGGTTTTCAGATGATTTTTCAGACGGTTTTCAGATTTGAAAACCAACTGTCAACCATTCCCATAGAGTAACTTTACTAGAAAATCTGCCCACTAGTCTACAATGCATGGGTTTTCTACTGGGCTGATTTTCACACCGCCTGCATCCTGAAAAATTCGGAACATGCACAATCTTCCACATGGTTTCGGGCGGATGGTGTGCTATTCAATGGTTAGGGCGACGGTCGAATCCGCAAACCGTGGAAAGAAATATCCCGCGAAATCATTAAAAAGACAATAAAGTACTGACCAGACTCTTAAACAAAATCCGACTGACATTTTACACTTGCCTTACTCGATTATTTATGTACACTGATGCTATTAGCTATGCTTTATTGACTATTTTTATCCAGGTAAAACTTTATTTTTAAGCCATAGTAATTGTTATATTACATGTTGATTAGAATCACCATTCCTTTCATTTGACCTAGTTATCTTTTTGATGTGTTACAGGATGATCTCTTTGTTGAGTAAGTTCAGAATTGGATTTCATGAGGTGCATGTTCTACCAGATATCAACCAGAAACCGCGGCCTGAACAGTAAGGACATTATGAATTTGCAAAATGTTGTGCTCAAAAGTTTACATACCCCGGCAGAATTTTTGCTTTCTTGGCCTTTTTTCAGAGAATATGAATGATAACCCAAAACTTTTTTTTCCCCCCACATGGTTAGTGGTTGGGTGAAGCCACTTATTGTCAAACTACTGTGTTTTCTCTTTTTAAATCATAATGACAACCAAAAACATCCAATTGACCCTGATCAAAAGTTCACATACTCCAGATCTTAATACCGTGCATTGCTCTTTCTAACATCAATGACAGCTTGAAGTCTTTTGTGGTAGTTGTGGATGAGGATCTTTATTTCCTCAGATGGTAAAGCTGCCTTTTCTTCTTGGCAAAAAGCCTCCAGTTCCTGTAAATTCCTCGGCTGTCTTGCATGAACTGCGCGCTTGAGATCGCCCCAGAGTGGCTCAATGATATTGAGGTCAGGAGACTGAGTTGGCCCCTCCAGAACCTTCACTTTGTTCTGCTGTAGCCAATGACAGGTCACCTTGTGTTTTGGATTGTTGTCATATTGGAACGTCCATGTACGTCCCATGTGCAGCTTCCAGGCTGATGAGTGCAAATTTGCTTCCAGTATTTGCTGATAACGTGCTACATTCATTTCCTTCAACATTCACCAAGTTTCCTGTGCCTTTGTAGCTCACACTTTCCCAAACCATCAGCAATCCACCTCCGTGCTTTACAGTAGGAACAGTGTTCCTTTTATCATAACCCTTGTTGACATCTCTCCAAATGTAACGTTTATGGTTGTGGACAGAAAATTAGATTTTGGTCTCATCACTCCACATTACCTTGTTCCAGAAGTTTTGAGGCTTGTCTCTGTGCTGTTTGGCGTATTGTAGGCGAGATACTTTGTGGTACTTTCTTCAGGCGACTCAACCATTTTTCTTCAAGTGCCTGCTTATTGTGCATTTTGAAACAGCCGCACCGCTAGTTTTCAGATAGTCCTGTATTTCAGCTGATGTTATTTGTGGTTTTTCTTTGCATCCCGAACAATTTCCTGGCAGTTGTGGGCCAAAATTTTTTGTTGGTTCACCTGACCGTGGTTTGGTTTTTACAGAGCCCCTGATTTTTTATTTGTTAATCACAGTTTGAACACTGCTAACTGACATTATCAGTTACTTAGATGTCTTTCCTGTTTTATACAGTTCAACTACCTTATCCCATAGATCCGTTGACACTTCTTTTGCTTTCCCCCAAGACTCAAAATCCAGAAACCTAACTGGATGGATGGAAGAAGCAAGAGTCTGTCTTGATCTCAGAAACTCACACAGCTATTCTGCTCACACACTGATTACAAGCAAACAGATCACAGGTGAGGATGTTACCTTTAGTAGCCATTCAAACCCATTTGTTTCAATTTCTGTGCATGTTATCAGGCCAAAATCACCAGGGTTTTGTGAACTTTTGATCGGGGCATTTTAAAATTTTTTTTTGGGTTTTCATTATGATTTTTTAAAAAAGAGAAAACAAGTATTTTGCAATAAATGGCTTCCGTACCACTAAACCAGAGTGGCAAAAAATTATTTGTGTTTTTCATTCATATTCTCGAAAAAACCAGAAAGCAAAAATTCTGCCGGCGTATGTAAATTTTTTAGCACAACTATATATATATATAATTATTAAAAAATATATATATAAATAATATTTAAATATATATTATTTACACCCACCGGCCACTTTTTTTTTGGTACACCCCATGCTAGTAACGGTTGGGCCCCCTTTTGCTTTAGAAATGCGTCAATTCTTTGTGGCATAGATTCCCACAAGGGGTTGGGAAAGATCCAATTGGACCAAGGGGCCCAAAGGTGCCAAGAAAATATTTCCCCAAAAACATCACCCCCCCACCAGCCTAACGTGATACAAGGCGGATGGATCCATGCTTTCATGTTGTTGGGCCGGGGCCCAAATTCTGACCCCACCATCCCAAGTGCAGCAGAAATCGAGACCCCAACCCCGGGAACGTTTTTTCCAAACTTTAAATTCCCAAATTTTGATGAGCTTTGGGAAAATTGACCTCAGTTCCTGTTCTTAGCTGAAAGGGCGGACCCGGGGGTCTTCTGCTGTGTAGCCCCTCTCCTCAAAGTTCGCCGTACTGGCATTCAAGATGCTTTCTGCCACCTTGGTTGTAAACGGGTGGCTATTTGAGTCACTGGTTGCCTTTCTATCAGCTCGAACCATCTGCCATTCTCCTTTACCCTCTGCATCAACAAGCATTTTCCCCGACAAGGACTGCCGCTCACTGGATGGGTTTTTTCTTTTTCGGACCATTCTCTGTAAACCCTAGAGATGGTTGTCTTAAAATTCCAGAGAAACAGCAGTTTCTGAAATACTCAACCAGCCCTACTCACCAACAAACCCTGCCATTAAAGGCACTCAAACACCTTTCCTTCCCCAATACTGATGCTCGTTTGAACTGCAGGAGATTGTCTTACAGTTACATGCCTAAATCACTGAGTTTCGCAGTGATTGGAGTTAGAAATTAAGTGTAACGAGCAGTGGACAGGTGACCCAATAAAGTGGCCGTGAGTGTATATTATATATATATATATATATAAAATTTTAATATAATATGTAAATATCCAACAATGTGCGTGATAGATGTTTTTTTTATGCCACCAATTATTTTTGCTATGATGAACTGGTGAACATATTTTATTTATTGTGCCCAATTTGCCATTTTCCCTCCCTGTTGTCATGTGACTCGTTAGTGTTACAAATTCTCAGGTGTGAATGGGGAGCAGTTGTGTTAAATTTGGAGTTATCGCTCTCACACTGGTCACTGGAAGTTCAACATGACACCTCATTGTCTTTTCAAAATAGATGTATGAGTGCTGCCAGCATTGCTGCAGAGGTTAAAGAGGTTTAAGCGCGCAGACCATATGCCGCACAGTGCATCAAATTGGTCTGCATGGCTGTCATCCCAGAAGGAAGCCTCTTCTAAATATGATGTACAAGTAAGCCTGCAAACAGTTTGGAGTACAAAGATAAGTGTGTCAAGCATGGAGGTAGGAGTATCATGGTTTGGGGCTGCATGTGTGCTGCGAGCTGTGGAGAGCTACAGTTCATTGAGTGAACCATGAATGCCAACATGTACTGTGACATACTGAAGCAGAGCATGATCCCCTCCCTTCAAAAACTGGGCCACAGGGTGGTATTTCAACATAACTCCAAACACACCTACAAGACGACAACTGCCTAGGAATGAAAGGTGCTAGACTTTTCAAGATTGTCTCCAGACCTAAACCCTATTGATTGTCTATGGGGCATCCTTAAACAGAAATGAAATGAAGACTTGAGGGGTTCAGCTACCATCCATTATGCCACCTAATGATATAATCCTGGGACGACTGGTGTGACGTTCCCTTGTGACTACCTCTTCAGAGCATTGCCCACCTGGTTTCCAGATTAGTCTCCGGTTACTTTTGTGTCCAAAACAAAAGTGTGAGGTCAATAGAACACTTGTAGCTGGACGCCTGGCTTATAGCCCACTGTCATGCAACCGCCTTCTAGTGGTTTGTGTTCACACCATTTGCTGACCAAGGCTTAGGATGTGATGTCCAATTTTACTTGTTGTACAGAATGGATCACTATGCGCTATCCTTCCAATCAGACGATCTGTCCACGCAGTGGCTCTCATCTGCGCACCTCCTGCTGTCATTCCAGTTTGTCTTGTTTTCCCAAACACAACTCTAAATAGTGCTGACCGGTTTTGTGTGGCTAAAAAATTCAGTTCAATTAATGCTGTACATTTCTGCACAAAAAACGCATCCAAAAACACACCAAAAAAATGCTCCGTGTGAAAGCACCTTTAGAGCTAGATGCTTGAAAATGTAATTATTTGCAGATCTGAGCAGCACCTGCTTCAACCTCGATGTGTATAATCTTACGGCTTGTCCTTGGTGCTGCAATTTCATTGGTGAGGAGTGTATTTTGTCCTGACAGTGGCATACTTGTACTTATTTATAATATGTAATCTCACAAGAAGGAAACAGACTGATCAATATAGACAGAAGATTGTATGAAGATGGCTGCACATTGCAGAAGTGATCTCTTATTGAAGCTTAATGGTGGTATGCGCTATAATCACCTAATGTAAATTAGCACGCGACTCTTTGCACTCTACATCACAATCTACTTAAGGGTATGTTCACACGGTGTGTTGACGTGTTTGGCTATGTTTTTAGATACATGTTTGGATTCATGTTTCGGGCCCTAAACATACCCAAACACGCATCTAACCATGTGCAATTGCTTTCAATGTAAAACACGCATCAGCGTTCAGACGAGTGATCGACAATGCCTGTTTACATGCGTCTTTGTGATGCATCTTTTGGATTCGTTAAAAGAACTGACATGTCAATTCTTGATCCGTTTGATGCAGCAGACACCCTAATTAAAACTATAGGGTGTGTTTCTGCTGCAGCAAAAACGCATCCAAACACGCACCTGTGTGTTGGATGCGTTTTGGATGAGATTTGCACAGCACTTTTGAATACGTTTTTTGGATCCAATGTGTGAACATACCCTACAGCAGTGATGGCGAACCTTTTCGAAACCGAGTGCCCAAACTGCAACCGAAAATCCCCTTATTTATCGCAAAGTTCAGACTCAGCAATTTATCCTGAATACTGTGGTTATGAATGCGTGGAGACGTCGGCGCGAAGCAGGTAGGTGATGTCAGGAGGTAGGGCAGCAGCACAGCTAATATGAGGGATGTGACGGCCGCTCAGTGTGTTGTACGCAGTGCAGCCATCGCATCCTTCATAGTGACAGGTCCGCCACCAGAAATTTCAGAGCCCCATACAGCCGAAGCGTTTGGGCCTCCCCCCACCAAACACCCTGCCCCCACCCGCCATACTACCACCACACAGTGACCATACAGTGGTAGATACACTGCAGTTACATTTAGTGACTCAAAGGAGACGTCTTGTCTGAGTCGTTCACTTTCTCTTTTCTTCTCCATCTGGTCCAAACCGTCATGATGACTTTTCCCTGCGACAACTTGTCCCTGCAGAATTACAACACAAATACCTAACTTTTCTATTATCTTCCTATCTTTGCACGCTCCCCCCATGGACGTCCCCCCATCCAAAAACTCCCCACTCATAGTGCCCCAAATAATTACCCCCTTGGTGGTCTGGTAGGTCTAGGTAGGTAGGGCCCCCTTAAGTAGTTAGTTATATAAGGCACCTGGTAGGTAAATAGGAATAGAGCTCTCACTCCCGTAGATAAGTATTTAGAGCCCCACGCGTGCCATAGGTTCGCCACCACTGCCCTATAGTCAAATAAACTACTTTCTCGCCAATGACATTGGGGGATACAGCACCTTGGGTATAGGCCCATGTCCTAGGAGGCGGACACAAACACGTTGGGCCCACCCCAGTGGCCAATATCCCTCCTGTTGATGCCAGACTGATCAGTTTTTCAGCCTAGTGTCCGTAGGAGGCAGATGTTGCTCTGAAAAAAAAGAGTTTTTCTTTCCTTTGCAGGAGGTGATTGAGCACTTGGCTCTCAACTAGTGGAAAGGTGATCGAGCCCCTGGCTCTCACCTATCAGGGGGGTCATCAGCACGTAATTTTACCGTGACGTTGTCCCCCCTGAGGGCGTTATGAAACCAGTCAGTTATTTAGCTGGCTGGCCTTCCTTTTCGCCCCTCACCCATCCTCACCTGCCGCCTCCGCGGCCTTTTTTATGGATTCCGTTAGCCTTACCTCTGGGTGCATGGTACCGAAGGGGTGATGCCACGACACCTGAAGACATCGGATTGGTGAGTACCCCAACTTCCTCCATTTTGGGGGTGGTCGGGGTTTCTTTAGTTTCCTTTTATGGGATCGGAGGGCTGCAGGAATTCCATTTTCCTGCGCCCCCCCAGCGTTGTCCTTTTCCCTGGTCTTGGAGAGATTCCCGGGGGGCAGCGCATTCCCCCCGCCTAGCCGGAGCTGGCGCTGGGCAGCGGGCATGTTAGCCTGCTGCGTCAGCGTTCGGTCAACCGTTTGGCCCCCAGCAACTTTTTCCCTGGCGCGCTGGGCTTTCCAGAGGCAGGAGCACTTTCCCCCACTTAACCATAGCTGGCGTTAGGCAGCAGGGCATGTTTGGCCTGCTGTGCCGGCGTTTGGGCAACCATGCGGTAACGTGGCGTTGGCACCACGGTACTGCACGTTTGGGCTTGCCACTGGCTGCTCGGGGGAAGGATGGTTCTCCCAGAGGCTGTGGGTGCTCCTTACCCGCTTCCGCGGCGTTCTGGTGGTCGCGTGTTCAAATTTAGCATCCTGGCTGTTTGCTGCATCTCCTGGCTTCTGTGGAGGACACAGCACCTTGGGGTGGTAAGTTGGCCTGCTTTGCGCCATCTATCCCTGTCTCGGATGCGGCAGTCCTTGGTGACACCACAGACAGGCGTCTTGACAGGTTTTGTAAATCTGCCTTTGAGGCAGCCAAAGCAGCCCTGCGACCTGCATTGGCGTCTTCGTAGGTCAGCAAAGCTTGCATGGTCTGGTCTAAGCAGCTGTAGCTGGGAAGCAAGAATTGTTAGGTCTTGCTTCCCAGCTTTCAGGCGCTTCGAAGTTTCTGTGTGACACTTCCCTTGAGTCAGCCCGTTTAGTGACTAAAGCGTCGGCCAATGCGCCGCTCTCTGTGGTTGAAATCTTGGTCTACGGATGCAGCCTCCAAGAATTTATTGGTGGCGCCAGAGGCGTAGCTACAGGTGGTGCAGAGGTAGCAGTCGCTACCGGGCCCTGCAGCCTGAGGGGGGCCCAAAAGCCCTTTTTCCACATAGAGAGACAGTAGCATGGTAAATAGCACATGGTAGCTGGTGGGCCCATTTAACTTTTTGCACTAGGGCCCCGGAGCTGCAAGTTACGCCTCTGGGTGGTACTTCCGTTTTCTTGCGGTAAGCTTTTTGGGAAGCGTTTGGGTGAGTTAATTTCAGAGGTCACGGGGGGTCGTAGCACGCTCCTCCCTCAGAGCCGGCTGGCGCGGCGTCATTCGCTTAAAAAGCGCGCCCATTTTCTGCCCTTTCGGAGCGTTTCGTACAGGCCGGCTGCAGGGAAGGTCCCCCGTTCCTCGGGGACTAAGCGGCCCTCAGCCAGACCAGCTTCGTCATGGCGATCTCGCAGAACACCCAAGGGTTCTTCCGCCAAGCCGTCCTTGGTTTGAGGGCTTGCCCCCACCCGAAAATTTGTCTCGGATGGGGGGGTCGTCTCCTCCAGTTCCAGGAGATCTGGCAGGGGCAGGTCGACGATGCCTGGGTCCGTGAGATCTTCACTTCAGGATACAGGATTCACTTCAGTTCACCTCCCGCACCATGATTTCTTCTTTCTTTCACGCCCGCTTATCCGGTTCGGACGTCGGCTTTTTTTCTGGCAATCCACACCTTCCACCTTCAAGAAGTGATTTCGCTGATCCCCGAGTCCAGGCGTTTTCTGGGCTTTTACTCAAACTTTTTTATGGTCCCCAAAAAGGACGGCTCAGTGAGGATGGTGTTGGATCTCAAGGAGCTCAACCGATATGTGCAAGTTCCCAGTTTCCACATGGAGTCGCTCCGGTCAGTGATAGCCTCACTGGAGCAGAACGAATTTCTGGCCGCCATAGACACCAAGGACGCTGCACGTCCCTATTTCCGAGGCCCACCAGCGGTTCCTCCGTTTCGCAGTAGGCTCGCAGCACTTTCAGTTCAGGGCTCTGCCGTTCGGCCTCACAACTGCACCAAGGGTCTTCACAAAGGTTCTGGCGCCCCTGATGGCGATTCTTCACGTCAGGGGTGTGAACGTTATCCCGTATCTGGATGACCTTCTAGTGAAGGCTCCTTCTCGTCGTGCCTGTATGGACAGCATTAGGATCACCCTAGACACCTTGGTGTGCTTCGGGTGGGTAGTCAATTTCGACAAGTCATGTCTGATCCCATCGCAGAGGATGACGTTTCTGGGGATGATTCTCAACACTCAGGTGGCCAGGGTGTTTCTTCCACCAGGGAAGATCCAACAGCTGCAGTCAGACGTTTCTCTACTTCTGTATCACACCCCACATACCCTTCGCACTTGCATGCGGGTTCTCAACAGGATGGTGGCTGTCTTCGAAGCTGTGACCTTTGCACAATTTCATTCACGTCCTCTGCAGCAGGCGATCCTGTCTTGGTGGGTCTCGGTTCGTCTGCCACCCCGGGTGCGAGTTGACCTGGGCTGGTGGCTAATCTCCCCTGCATTGCATCAGGGGAAGTCGTTTCTGTCCCCGCAATGGCTGAACATCACCACAGATGCCAGTGCATCGGGGTGGGGCGCAGTCTTCGGCTTCCGGACGACTCGGGGTCGCTGGTCCCGCAGGGAATCCGGTTTTCAGATCCCTGTTCTGGAGCTCTGGGCCATTTTCCTGGCGCTCTCGCATTGGTCCCCTCTTAGTCAAGGTCATCCAGTGCAGGTTTAGTCCAAAAACACCACGGCAGTGGCCTACCTTAATCAGGGTGGCACCAGAAACCAATCGGTTTTTCTGGAAGCTGCGAGGATTCTTCGCTGGGCAGAGCGGTCAGTGCCGACTTTCTCGGTGGTCTTCATTCCAGGGGTGGAAAACTGGTTGGCCGACCATCTCAGTCAAGCAACGGTCGATTCCGGAGAGTGGGCTCTTCTGCCAGAGGTTTTTCGCCTCCTTTGGCAGAAGTGGGGGACGCCAGAGGTCGATTTATTTGCGTCTTGCCTCAATCACCAACTCCCGAGGTACGTATCCAGAGCCAGGAAACCCTGGGCCCTAGCAGTAGATGCGCTGGTCCTACCTTGGAGTCAGTTCGCTCTGATCTACCTGTTTCCTCCTTGGCCTCTTCTTCCTCGAGTGCTCAAGCGTCTCAAGTCCGAGAGGGTACCCGCTATTCTCTTCGCCCCAGACTGGCCCCGCAGGTCCTGGTACGCGGATCTTGTTGCCCTATTGGCAGACGCTCCTTGACCCCTTCCGTTGCATTCAGATGTTCTCCCACAGGGTCCCCTGTTCCACCCCACTTTACCGTGGCTGCGTTTGACAGCGTGGCTGTTGAAACCGCAATATTAAAATCTCGGGGTTTGTCAGACTCTGTTATCTGGGCCATGATTCGTCACGCAGGCCTCAGTCCGCCCGGATCTATTACCGTACCTGGAAGGCCTTTTTCGCCTGCGCTGAAGCCCAGACATTTCACCCCCTGGTATGCTCCACGCCCAGGGTGCGGTCTTTTCTACTGTCAGGCCTGGAGCTCAGGCTCGGCCTGTCCTCCTTGAGAGGTCAGATTTCTGCTCTCTCAATTTTGTTTCAGCGCAAGCTGACTTCCCGCTCACAGGTTAAAACCTTTTTGCAGGGGGTCGCGCATTCTGTCCCTCCCGTTCGTAGGCCTGTCGAATCGTGGGATTTAAATCTCGTTTTGAAGGCCATGCAGTCTTCACCTTTTGAGCCACTACGGGAAGTTTCCGTACGTTTACTTTCATGGAAAGTGGCCTTCCTGCTGGCCATTACCTCCATCCGCCAAGTGTCTGAACTGGCAGCTTTATCATGCAAGTCCCCTTTCTTGGTTCTGCATAAGGACAAGGTTGTTTTGCGTCCTGTTTCTCCCTAAGGTGGTGTCATTGTTTCATATCAATGAGGACATAGTTCTGCCCTCTTTTTGCCTCTCGCCCTCTCATCCTCGAGAGCGAGCGTTTCATTGTTTAGACGTGGTCAGGGCCGTTTAGATCTACCTCTCTGTTAAGGAATCCTTTAGGCACTCTAAAGCCCTCTTTGTCATTCTGGAGGGCCCATGCAGGGGCCTGGTGGCCTCTAAGGCCACAATTGCCTGCTGGATCAGTCTGCAATTTCGGAAGTCTATCGGTCTAGGGGTCACTGCTCACTCCACAAGAGCGGTTGGTGCCTCCTGGGCAGTTTGGCATCAAGCTTCAGCTTTACAGGTTTGCAAAGCTGCCACCTGGGCTTCGGTCCATACCTTTTCTAAGTTCTACCAGATCCATACCTTGGCCTCGGCTGACGCATGCTTTGGCCGTAAGGTGCTTCAGGCAGCAGTGTGCTAATGCTTATCACTGCTGATGTATTTTTTGGTTGGTACCACTTTTTGTCTCCCGCTTTCTGGGACTGCTCTTGGACATCCCAAGGTGCTGTGTCCCCCAATGACATTGGCGTGAAAATTGGATTTTTGTACTTGCCATAAAATCCTTTTCCCGTCCGATTCGTTGGGGGACACAGGTCCCGCCCTCATTTTTTCTCCATGGAATCGGTGTGCTCTTTTGTTCTTCAAATAGTCTCCAAAAAAAATGGGAATCTAGCAAGAGAACAAAGAGTGACTTTTAATCACTATATTTACTATTTTGCCATAGGCAAACTTAAACTCTATCAATTCTCAAACTATAAAGCACTAAAACATAACTTTTATTATGTATTAACACTTAACCTCTATACACACTATTTAAAAACCTGATTTCTAACCTCTCAATTTATCCCTTTCTAATTGTGAAAAAATAACTTCTTTTCTATTATCAAGTCTGGTGGAACACCACCTATTAACAGGGGATCCTTATATATACAGTGACTTACTAACTCCAATTAGTCATCCCTAATCCAATGGACATAAAACATATAAGGTTTCCTTGTGAGACCCTCTGCAGCGGGTGACACTTGTAGAAAGAGGTGAGTAATCACAAATTAAAATGTCATGCCTGACCTCATCAACATGTTTCACCACCTAAATGGCTACATCAGGGGATAGAGGACCAGACCTCTATCCTCTGATTAAGCCATTTAGGTGGTGAAACATTTTGGGGAGGTCAGGCATGACATTTTAATTTGTGATTTCTCACCTCTTTCTACAAGTGCCACCCGCTGCAGAGGGTCTCACAAGGAAACCTTATATGTTTTATGTCCATTGGATTAGGGATGACTGCCCAAGTAGGATATTTTGGATCCCTTATTGGAGTTAGTAAGTCACTGTATATATAAGGCTCCCCTGTTAATAGGTGGTGTCCCACCAGACTTGATAATAGAAAAATGTGATTTTTGTACTTACCGTAAAATCCTTTTCTCGTCCAATTCATTGGGGGACACAGCACCATGGGTATAGGCCTTGCCTGCGGAGGCAGACACTAGGCGGATCAAACGTGTTGGCCCCGCCCCGACGGCGCTTATCCCTCCAGCTGACGCCAGGCTGATCAGTTGGTACAAAAGCCATGGCAGGGAGGAGGAACAAAAGAGAACCTTAATTCCCTGGCGAAAAAATCGAGGGCGGGACTTGTGTCCCCCAATGAATTGGACGAGAAAAGGATTTTACGGTAAGTACAAAAATCCCTTGTTCTCGCCAATAATTCATTGGGGGACACAGCTCCTTGGGATGTCCATAAGCAGTCGAAGAGGGTGGGCAAGTTGATACATCATCGGCAGTGACAAGCATCAGCCCACTGCTACTTGAAGTACATTACGGCCGAGAGGTGCAGCAGCCGAGGCCAAGGGATGGACTTAGAACTTAGAGTATGGGCCGAAGCCCAGGTGACAGCTTTGCAAATCTGCAAAAGCCGAGGCTTGAAGCCGAACCAACCAGGCGGCCCCAACTGCTTGTGGGGAGCGAGCCGTGACCTGCGTGACTATGGACCAGATCCGGCTGGCAACGGCAGCCTAAAAGCTGCCAGGCCCCTGCACGGAACCTCAGGAATGACCAAGAGGGCTGTGCGCACCTAACGGATCCAAAACAGAGAGGTAGAACCGAACGGCCCTGACCATGCCTACCCAACGTAACAATCGTCCTCAAAGATGAGAGGACGAGGGGCAAAAGAGAGCAGAACTCTGTCTTCATTGATATGAAACGATGAAACCATCATAGGGAAACATGTCGGAACAAGACACAGAGTAACCTTGTCCTTCCGCAGACCCCACAACAGGGGCCTGCAGATAGAGCTGCCCGTCCAGACACTTGGTGGATAGAAGTGATGGCCACCTTCCATAAAAGTAAAATAATAAGGTGGTGTCATCGTTTCATATCAGTGAGGACATAGTTCTGCCCTCTTTTTGCCCCTCGCCCTCTCATCCTCGAGAGCAAGCGTTTCATTGTTTAGACATGGTCAGGGCCGTTTGGATCTACCTCTCTGTTATGGAACCTTTTAGGCGCTCTGAAGCCCTCTTTGTCATTCTGGAGGGCCCATGCAGGGGCCTGGTGGCCTCTAAGGCCACAATTGCCAGCTGGACCCGTCTGCAATTTCGGAAGTCTATCGGTCTAGGGGTCACTGCTCACTCCACAAGAGTGGTTGGTGCCTCCTGGGCAGTTTGGCATCAAGCTTCAGCTTTACAGGTTTGCAAAGCTGCCACCTGGGCTTCGGTCCATACCTTTTCTAAGTTCTACCAGATCCAAAAGTAAACACAGGGAGACTTCCCATGGAGGCCCAAAAGGTGCAGACTGTCCGATTTCCCAAACAAGCATTGTATCCCACGGTTCGATAGGCCTACAAACCAGAGGGACCAAACGCATGACCCCCTGCAATAAAAAACCTTAACCTGTGAACGGGGACCAGCTGCGCTGCACAGACTCAGCGACCCGAACTCTGCCCTTTCAAGTGGGAGAGGGCGAGCCCGAGGTCCTGGCCTGGCTGCAGAAAGACTGCACCCTTGGAGGAGAGCCTACCAAAGGGTGAAAGTTTCTGGGCAACAGACCCGGGTGATCTAGGGTTGCAGTCGCAAAAGCCCTGCTGTGAAACTGCAACCACGGTACCGTGGATTGGAGCAGAGGGCCCTGCGACAGAAGGCCTGGGCGTAAAGGAAATGGTCAAGGACCGTTTGCCAATCGGGCCTGAGTTCTGCGTACCCCGGCCTGCGGCCCTAATCCTAAGGTGAAGGGCACAGCTGGTATCCTCCTGGACTCGAGGCACTTGAGCTCTCGAGGAAGAAGGGCCCAGAGTTAAAAAAGACGGGACAGACCAACCTGCCCCAAGGCAGGACCAGCAAGTCCACTGCCAGCGCCAGGGGATTCCTGGCCCATAACTCAGGCGCTAAGGATTGAGGCGAGACGCCACCATGTCGACGTCTCGCGTACCTCACCTCCGTCAAAGAAGGCGAAGCACTTCCGACAGATGAAAGGCCAAATTGGTTTTCCACCCCTGGAAGGGGGGTTTCTGACCAGAGGAAATGCCCCCACCCCAAACCAATTCTCGGGTGGGGTCCGGCTCCTCAGACCAAGCGTTAGTTGGGCAAAAGGTGCTTGCGCGTTCTGCGAGAGCTTAACGTAAATGCCGCCACACCGGTTGGCCCTGAGGGGGAAGCATACTATGATCCTCCCAAAAACAAACGCTTACCGCAAGCGAGCAGGAGCGCCACCAATACCTCCTTGGAGGCTGCAACCCCCGCCAAAAATTCCAGCTCCAGGGAACGGCGAACGGCCACACCATTGGCAGATGTTCTAGCCATAAAACGGGTCGACACAGCGAGACTTCACTGAGACCGCAGAAACTCTGAGAACTTGGAAGCGAGATTTCACAACTCCCTGTGGAAGCTTCCAGCTGATAGCCATTGCCGCTACGACCAGACCATGCAAGCTGAACTGCGGACAAGCAAGCGCAGGTCGCAGGGCTCCCCCGGCCGCCCCAAGGCGGACTTACAACAACCCGTGAGGACGCCTTTCTGTGCCGTCAGCAAGGACCACCGCGTCCGAGATAGGGATGGCCATAGGCTACTTGAGCCGGGTGACTAGGGTGTCCCCAGATGGCACCACCGACCACTATGACCCTGATCCTCCGGGAAAGGGTGAAGAGACTTAAGTCATCTGGTAGGAAACAAAACACCTGACCGGATGTTTCCACTTCCTGGCAGTTCTCCACTTCAGGAGTGCAGGGAACACCAAACGCTGTCGCCTGCCGCCCTTAAGGGAGACCTCCCCCTGGGAGGCTAAGACATCCTCACCCCTAACATGAAGGGAGTCTCTGACAGCTCTGATATGGGCTTGAACCGCTGCTGTCATCCTATTAACCCTGTCTGGCCCAGAGCCAGAGACAGGGGAGCCTCCAACAGAGACCGGATCCAGGCCCGAAGTTTTCCTGGCTAAGGGCCTGGACCGCTGCTGCCCCACCATCAACCCTGTCTGGCTCAAAGCCAGGGACAGGGGAAACTCCAGAAGGGGCCGTATTCAGGCCTGGAGTTTTCCCAGGCTAAGGGCTTGGAGCGCTGCTGTCGCATCATCATCTCTGTCTGGCCCAACGCCAGAGACAGAGGAGTCTCCAGAAGGGGCCATATTCAGGCCTGGAGTTTTCCCGGCAAAGGCTTGGAGCGTGTGTCGATCATCATCTGTCTGGCCAATCCAGAGACAGAGGAGTCTCCAGAAGGGGCCATATTCAGGCCTGGAGTTTTCATATCCGTCCCCAATAGGCCTGATGAGGGCTTGGACCGCTGCTGCTGCATCATCATCTCTGTCTGGCTCAGAGTCAGAATCAGAGGAGTCCCCACTTGAAGAAGCCGTATCCAGGCATGGAGCTTCTATCTCCAACCACCGGCTGATGGGAGAGAGCTCGGGTGATAAAGAGGCAGAGAGAACTCTGACACTCGTACGCTAACACTCCGTACGGGCTGCGCCGGGCGCTGGACCCTGGGAGGTGCGAGGCTGGGCAGCGAGCAGCGACAGCATATGCCCTATGGCCAAAACCGTAACCTGGGGTACTCTGTACAGGGTGGCCACTGCTAGTGAGCGAGGGACCTGGCCCAATATGGGGCCGCCGACCCCTGACAGGAGGTGCTGGGTCCCGCAGTGGACGGTAGCGGAGCAGCGTAAAGGGCACAAAGTGTACTGGGGCAAGCCCACAAGGCAATCCTGTGGCTGCGGGCGCCGGCGAAGCAAGTCGCCACTGTTTTGGACACGGGCTGTTTAAAACACTTAGCCCTGAAAAGGGACATGGCTGCAAAGCCTGGGGGCAGGGATGGATGGCCCACAGGGGGTTAACTTACCCTCCCAAGATGCTGTGACTTCCTCAGCAGTCAGGAGAAGCCAGGATGCCGAACGCCGCTAAAACGGTGTTTAGGCTCCGCCCCCAACACAGGCCTGGGCTGCTGGATGTCCTGCCCCATCCAGGGAGGGGCCCAGGGCCGGGAGAGGGCGCGGCCTAGTTGCGGCCTAAGCCTTCAGAGGCTGGGGCTAAATTTGAACGCGCGACCGTCGGAACAGCGCGGAAACCCGCAGGACTGGTAAGCGGTACAGAAACCCTGAGAGGCCCATCTCACCCCCAGCAGCCAGCGCCAGACTCACAACACGTGGTACAGCGGCAGTAACGCCGTGGCACCGCATGGTTGCCAAAACGCCAATGCCGCATGGCAACCTGTCCTGTTGCCTTAAGGCAGCTATAACATGGGGGGGGAAATATGCCCCCCCAATCACTGGTACCCTCAGCGCGGTAGAGAAAAACGTCGCTGGGGCCAAACCCTTAAGCGGACGCTGCCACAGCGGACTAACATGTCCGCTGCCCAGTGCTGGCACTGGCCAAGGGGAGAGAACGCACTCTGCCCGGAAGCCCCCCAATACCCGGGGAAATAGGGCAACACTGAGAGGCCGCAGGAAAACGGAATTCCTGCGGCCACCCAAAACGTATTAAAGGAAAAAATCCCCGACCACCCCTAAAACGGGGGAGGTCAGGGTACTCACCAATCCGATGTCTTCGGGCGTCGCGGCATCACCCGTTCGGTACCATGCACCCAGAGGTGAGGCTACCGGAATCCATAAAAGGCCGCGGAGGCAGCAGGTGGGGACGGGTGAGCGGCGGGGAGGAAGGGCAGCCAGCTAAAGAACTGACTGGTTTCCTGACGCTCTCAGGGGGGACAGCGTCACGGTACGACTATGCGTTGACGGCCCCCCTGATAGGTGAGAGCCGTGTGCTCGATCACCTTCCAGCGGGTGAGAGCTGGATGCTCAATCACCTTTCCAACGGTGAGAGCCGTGGCCCCCCCCCCAGGTGCGCTCAATCACCTTCCTCCAGGTGAGAGCCGTGTGCTTTAATCACTTCCTCCAGGTGAGAGCCGTGTGCTCAATCACCTTCCTCCAGGTGAGAGCCGTGTGCTCAATCACCTTCCTCCAGGTGAGAGCCGTGTGCTCAATCACCTTCCTGCAAAGGAAAGAAAAATAAACTCTGCAGAGCAGCGCCTGCCTCCTACAGACACTAGACTGAAAACAGATCAGCCTGGCGTCAGCTGGAGGGATATAGGCCGTCGGGGCGGGGCTAACACGTTTGATCCGCCTAGTGTCCGCCTCCGAAGGCAAGGCCTATACCCATGGTGCTGTGTCCCCCAATGAATTATTGGCGAGAAAGGAGTTATTCTTTCACAATTAGAAAGGAATAAATTGAGAGGCTAGAAATCAGGTTTTTAAATAGTGTGTATAGAGGTTAAGTGTTATACATAATAAAAGTTACATTTTAGTGCTTTATAGATTGAGAATTGATAGAGTTTAAGTTTGCCTATGGCAAAATAGTAAATATAATAACTCTTTTGTTCTTCCTCTCGGCCACTGCTTTTGTACCAACTGATCAGCCTGATGTCAGCAGCAGGGATACAGGCCACCGGGGCGGGCCCAATGCATTTGGTCCGCCTAGTGTCCGCCTCCTAGGGCAAGGGCCTATACCTAAGGTACTGTGTCCCCCAGAAAAGGATTTTATGGTAAGTACAAAAATCCAACTTTCCAGGTCTGCCCTCTCCTTCCTTATTGCTACAGAGATCAACGACTGGATTAGTAGAATAGTGGTTGGACCTACTTCCTCCCTGGCTTCTAGGATAGTTGGAATAGGTATTCGTATTAGTGTGATTTTTGCCCTTGACTAAAATGCACTGGATTGCGTGGTTTATCCTACTCTCGAAGGGTTGAGTGGGTCACTTGGGGTTTGTTTGGATTTTAGTATTGACAAGAATGTATATTAAAGTATATTGTTATATACATATTGTTTTGTACACCTCTGTCAAGGGGGAAAAAAAGGGAAAATGTATTTGTGTATCTCTCCATAACTAATGACAGTGTGCTGTTATTTTTATAACAGATGCTTTATTTTGTATGTTTCTTATATACATTTAATAAAAATTATCTGATTAAAATAATATTCAAATAAACTATGAATGTCTGTTGCCAGTGTGAAGAGGTTTGAAGATCTCATTGCTCCATACATGCTGAAGGACGGTTATAAAGATGAGCTGCTGGTAAACGAGATGCGACGCGACTGTCCATGGAAGATATCAGATGAGGAAATCAAGAGAAACAGGGCCAAGGTTTGAATGCAGCTATGTTCTGTGTGTAGGGAGCGCCTGTGCTAAATCAAATCCAGCAGGGTTTTATGGCCTGTCCTTTCTAAGGAAATCATTAACAACATCACAATCTAATTGTACTTGTCTCCTTAGCTAACATTTCATATAATACCAAGCAGTGGAATACCTACTAGTAAGGGCCCATTAAGCTGATCAGAGGGTCTAGTTGGGCTTCATTCTTCTCTCCCCTCCACAATTCACTGTGTCACGGATCACACCGTGGTCTGTGGTTTGGACCACGGACCTGTCTATGCCTCTGCTTCAGTGACCGCTGTGGCTCCCTGTGTGGGGTTTGCAGCGGCTGTGTCACTTGGTCCCACGCGTCTCTGTGTCCCAGCAATGTCCCGCGTTGCTCTGTGTTACTCACCTTCCGCGATCCCACGCATCTCCGTCCTCTCTGGCTTCCTTGGCATGTGTGCGCTCTCTGGGACGCATGCACTGCAGCCTTCTGATATTTAGTGTCCCAACTACCTGCCTATTGACCTGTAACCCCTAGCTATAAGAGGAATTCCTGCCCTTGCTCGCGCATCAGTTATTTGTGATCCACTACATAGAGCTTGACCCCTGGATGCTGTATTGCTGCTGTTTACCTGTACGTTACCTGTACGCTGCCTGTACGTTACCTGTACGCTGCCTGCACGTTACCTGTACGCTGCCTGCACGTTACCTGTACGCTGCCTGCACGTTACCTGTACGCTGCCTGTATGTTACCTGTATGCTGCCTGTACATTACCTGGACGCTGCCTGTCCGTTACCTGTACGCTGGCCCTGTACGCGTTTACCTGTGCTCCCTGTCGTTACCTGTACGCTGCCTGTCTGTTACCTGTACGCTGCCTGTCCGTTACCTGTACGCTGCCTGCTGTCCGTTACCTGTACGCTGCCTGTCCGTTACCTGTACGCTGCCTGTCCGTTACCTGTACGCTGCCTGTTCGTGACCTGTGCGCTGCCTGTCCGTTACCTGTGCGCTGCCTGTCCGTTACCTGTGCGCTGCCTGTCCGTTACCTGTGCGCTGCCTGTCCGTTACCTGTGCGCTGCCTGTCCGTTACCTGTGCGCTGCCTGTCCGTTACCTGTACGCTGCCTGTACCGTTACCTGTACGCTGCCTGTCCGTTACCTGTACGATGCCTGTCCGTTACTGTCCGTTACCTGTACGTCCTGTCGTTACCTGTCCTGCCTGTGCGCTGCTTGTCCGTTACCGGGTCGCTGCTTGTCCGTTACCTGTACGCTGCCTGTACGTTACCTGTGCGCTGCCTGTACGTTACCTGTGCGCTGCCTGTCGATACCTGTGCGCTGCCTGTCCGATACCTGTCGCATTGCCTGTCGTTACCTGTTGCGCTGCCCGTCTGTTACCTGTGCGCTGCCTGTCCGTTTACCTGGGGCGCTGCCTGCCTTTACATGTGCGCTGCCTGTCCGTTACCTGTGCGCTGCCCTGTCCGTTACTGTCGCTGCCTGTCCGTTAACCTGTACGCTGCCTTGTCTGTTAACCTGTACGCTGCCTGTCCGTTACCTGTACGCTGCCTGTGCGCTGCTTGTCCGTTACCGGTGCGCTGCTTGTCCGTTACCGGTGCGCTGCTTGTCCGTTACCTGTATGCTGCCTGTACGTTACCTGTGCGCTGCCTGTACGTTACCTGTGCGCTGCCTGTAAGATACCTGTGCGCTGCCTGTCCGATACCTGTGCGCTGCCTGTACCGTTACCTGTGCGCTGCCTGTCCGTTACCTGTGCGCTGCCTGTCCGTTACCTGTGCGCTGCCTGTCCGTTACCTGTACGCTGCCTGTCCGTTACCTGTACGCTGCCTGTCCGTTACCTGTACGCTGCCTGTCTGTTACCTGTACGCTGCCTGTCTGTTACCTGTACGCTGCCTGTCCGTTACCTGTACGCTGCCTGTGCGCTGCATGTCCGTTACCGGTGCGATGCTTGTCCGTTACCTGTACGCTGCCTGTAGGTTACCTGTGCGCTGCCTGTACGTTACCTGTACGCTGCCTGTATGTTGCCTGTACGTTGCCTGTACGCTGCCTGTACGTTACCTGTACGCTGCCTGTACGTTACCTGTGCGCTGCCTGTACGTTACCTGTACGTTACTTGTACGCTGCCTGTGTATTACCTGTACGTTACCTGCTGTATACCTGCTGCTGCACTAGTCCGTTATACCTGCTATCTGCCGTTGTACCAGTCTGTTACCCGCCTGGGACCTGTTACCTGCCTATGGTTATGTGTGCTGTGTCCTGTCACCTGTACCGGCACCTGCTGTCCTTGCCCTGCACTTCGGCTGTCACCGTGGGTCACCATCTATGCCATCTTGCCCGCGGTGATCACTGAGGATCCACCATATATAGGCGATCGATGGGTCAGTGTATACGGACACCACCGGATTGTGACACACTGTTGATTGTCAGGCCACTAAGGGTACTAAAGAAAATTTGTTCCACATTTCAGCTTTAATTTTATGATGAGAAAGGGCTAAGCTGGCCTATGTCATCTTCAGGAAACACTCACCACATACTAAATTCTATGCTATGCATTATGGATATTTGACAGTACATGACCTTTGTATGTTATCTTACAGTCTCTGAGACAAATCCGACTAAACGAGATCCTGCTGGATTACTCCCGGGATGCTGCACTGATTGTTCTGTGAGTACAAAGTATAAAGTTAAAACATACTTAGTTAGCATGGTGGAAAAAAGCATGCATGTCTATCAAGGATGGAAAGAAGATGTAGATAAAGAAAGGGGTTTAGGTAATTTTAAAACATTGTTTCCCCTCTATTGATCCAGACTATGGAACTCATAAGGCATAAACATGTACAGTGGTTCCTCTACTAACAATGGCCTCAGGATACAATATTTTCAACATACAATGGTCGTTCTTGGGGCATTGTATGTTGAGTGTGGTTTCAAGATACAATGTCCAAGACACTGATCCAGGCCAATATGAACATTTTAATTGTTAAACCCTTGTATTAGTAAAGTGCGTGTACTGATTGGTGATCTAGTAGCGCCTCTTTACAGTACAGTGCAGTAGCACATCTTCTGTACTGCTCTTTACGTGTACCAGGATAAGAGGCTACTTTGGGCACCAGGTAAAGGATCATTTTCTTTTTTATCTGGTACATTGTGTATAAAGTACATGACCCAAAGGAGCTCCTATCCTCCATGTAGAAATTGATATTCAGCTTCCAGCAGCTCTTTCGGGCTTGCTCTATCTGTATCAGTTATCTGTATAGCTATCCTTAATCTTCATTTTGCATTATGTTGGACTTTGGAACTTATTACCAATTTTCAATAGACTTATATTTCAACATACAATGGTCGTCCCGAAACCAATTAATGTTGTATGTTGAGGGACTACTGTACTGTAAATAATGGCAATTTACAGCTGTCCAATTGATTGAACTAGTATGTTCATGCTCATACACATATGTTCTTTTATAAAGAAAGATTAAGAGTAGGATTGGGCTCGCAGAGGGCCCATGCTCTGACAATAATGGACCCGAAGGTGCTACAGAAGACAGCCCCGTTAAGAGAGAGTTTGAAAAGAATTAGCTGATTTCAAACATCCAGCAGTAGTTTGCAAACTTCAGTGCTACCATTTGTAAAACACTGAAAACAAAGAGGAAAAACAAATATAAGCATGTCAAACAGTAAAGAGGAAAATCAAATATAACTGCACGTAGGGTTGTGTGCGTCATTCATTGTCCCACAGAAGTAACATGCCTAAAGTCAGATGAAGACCATTGGATTGTATGTACCCAAAAAAACAGGATACTGAAAACCTGTAACCACACTTACCCTTAGATAAGAGCTCATGGCAGGAAAGTGCTGGACAACTCCTATAAATAGAAAAACAGTTGGTTAGGCTTTATGTTTGGGAAAACAGGTGTTCTATCCAGTAGCGTAACTAGAGAAACTTGGGCCTCAAAGCAAACTTTTGGATGCCCCCTCCTACCTCCCGCCTCCCAGACCACGAAAATTTACCGGGACCTCTTAAGTCATGCACTTACTAGATAATACAAGGAGTGAATACCTCACCATAGATATTGCTACATATTGCTACCAAATAAATCCCACTATAACCAGACCAACATAACCAATAACACTGCTACACAAGGACTTGATTATACCGGCAGAACACGACCACAAATTACCACCACATATTGACTGAATAATACCCCTATACTATTACTGAATTAAGATCAATATTACCGCCATATAGTGGTATATACCAGTGTACACAGGTGCTCTACAGACTGTATATTACCGCCATACAGTGACCACATAGTATTAGATATGTGTACACAGGCTCTGCAGGCTGTATATAACCACCACACAATGACCATATAGTGGTATATACTAGTGTACACAGACTAGGCAGACAAATGAATGATTACAGTGCAGTTACAGCTTGTGACTCACAGGTGACGTTTCTCTGACAAGTCGTTGACTTTCCCTTTTGTTCTGCCTCCGGTCCAGACCGCCATGATGACTGTTCCTGGACACCACTCGTCCCTGCAGATATGGACACAAATATCTTAGAATCCGCACTTTTCCAGCACCTCTCTCACTATCCCCACCTCTTTAAAAACTTCCCAGTGGTGGGAGAGTGGGTACAGGCCATAACTGAGAAGCCCAGTCTCCTAGAGCGGATGGGAGGATCAGAAGACTCACCCCCTGGAGATAGTGTTACAGCTGTGACCTGTACCCCTCAGAATCATGTAGACCTCCATTCGATAGGTTGGTAGGCCCTAGGTAGGTAGGTTAGTAGGCTTCAGGTAGGTAGGCAGTACATAGGCCCCAGGTAGGTAGATAGATTGGTCCTAGGTAAGTAGGCAGTAGTTAGACAGGTCTCAATTAGGTAGATTGGCCCTAGGTAGGCAATAGTTAGGCTCCAGTTAGGTAGGCAACCCCCAGGTAGGTAGGGATGGCTGTTACTAGGCCCCAGGTAACTAGTTAGGCGGTAAGGGGACCACAGGTAGGTTGTAGGTGGGCCCCAGGTAGCTAGGTAGATAGGCTAAAAGTGGGGCCCACATAGGTAGGTAAATAGGCTATAGGGGCCATATAGGCTGTCAGGGTTTAGGTAGGGTATAGGGGCCCCATATAGGTAGGCAGGCAGGGTTTAGGTACTTATAAATAGTATACAGATAGGCAGGGCTCAGGTACTATTAGGGGCCATATAGGTAGTCAGGCAGGGCTTAGGTACTTATAGGGGCCATATAGATAGTCAGGCAGGTCTTAGGCTAGATTAATGTTAAAAAAAAAAAGAAATAACTTAGTCAACTGTCCCACGATCCCTCGATGCAACCAGTTCAGCTCCTGGCCAGTGTCTCTTGGGCAGCGCCATGATATGACGTCAACTCGCCACCCACGTCAGCACTGTGGGCCAGCGCCTGGTACCTACCAGGCAGATTAACACAGCGGAGCGCTGCCCCGGTAGTTACGCCCCTGGTTCTATCACAAATTGCTTCTGGTTTTATACTACTGACAAAAGCATAATGTTTTCTCATTTTTCTATTTTTATTAGAACAATGCCTGTTGCCAGAAAAGGTAAATGTCCAAGCTCTCTATACATGGCCTGGCTCGAGACCCTGTCACAAGACCTGAGACCACCAGTTTTACTAGTTAGAGGAAACCAGAAGAATGTCCTAACAATGTACTGCCAGTAAGAAGAGATCCAATACCAAACACAATAGAAGAGGCAGATCGAAGCTCTTGGAAGATAAGCATGCATGCTAACTGCAACTTGTCATTAGCTACTAAATCTAACAGAAGGTGTATTGTGCCTGGTGATGTGTTTGCATATAACATTAGTGCTTTGCCCTCCACAAGTTGATGTTGTGTTAAGAGAGGTTATAATGAATATCTGTGCAGAGAAAATAAAAAAAGTATATGTATAAAAAATGTTAAAAAAGATACAGTAATACTATAATAAACTAACACAAAATGTAAAAGATATTGCAAACATAGAAATACTAAAAAACACTATAATATCCTCCTTATCTGATTCGGCTCCCTCACAGAAAACAGCTGTTACCTGGAAGAGTGCTGTAATTTTTCTTTATATATATACAGTTGAAACCAGATGTTTACATACACTATATAGAAAGACACATATGCATGTTTTTCTCACTATCTAACATGAAATCAGAAGAAACCTTACCCGTTTTAGGTCAATTAGGACTACCAAAATTATTTATATTTGCCAAATGCCAGAATATTGAGAGAGATTTTTTTAAGGCATTTTTATTACTTTCTGCAAAGTCAAAAGTTTACATACATTTAATTAGTATTTGGCAGCATTGCCCTTAAACTGTATGACTTGAGTTAAACGTTTTGGATATCTTTCCACAAGCTTCTCACAATAGTTTAATTTTGGCCCATTCCTCCTGACAGAACTGGTGTAACTGAGCCATGTTTGTAGGACGCATTGATCGCACCTGCCTTTTCAGCTTTGCCCGTAAATTTTCAATAGGATTGAGATCAGGGCTTTGTGATGGCCACTCCAAAACATTGACATGGTTATCCTTAAGCCACTTTGTAACCAGCTTGGCAGTATACTTCGGGTCATTGTCCATTTGGAAGACCCATTTCCACCCATGCTTTAATTTCCTGGCTGTTATCTTGAGATGTTGCCTCAGTATTGCCACATAATCTTCTTTCTTCATGATGCTATCTATTTTGTGAAGTTCACCAGTCCATCTTCCAGCAAAACAACCCCACAACATGATGCTGCCACCTTTGTGTTTCACAGTTGGGATGGTGTTCTTAGGCTTCCAAGCTTCTCCCTTTTTCTTCCAAATGTAACGATGGTCATTATGGCCAAACAGTTCAATTTTAGTTTCGTCAGACCACAGGACATGTCTCCAAAAATGTAGGTCTTTGTTCCTGTGTGCATTTGCAAACATTAATCTGGCTTTTATATGTTTCTTTTGGAGTAATGCCTTCTTCCTGGCAGAGTGGCCTTTCAGCCCATGTTGATACAGTACTCATTTCACTGTGGATAATGACACAATCTTACCAGCTTCTGCCAGCATCTTCACAAGGTCTTTTGCTTTTGTTCTTGGGTTGATATGCACATGCACCAAAGCACGTTCATATCTGAGACACAGAACCCGTCTTCTTCCTGAGCGGTATGATGGCTGGACATTCCCATCTTGTTTGTGCTTGCGTATAATTGTTTAGCAGATGAATGAGGTACCTTCAAGTATCTGGAAATTGCACCCAAGGATGATCCAGGCTTGTGCAAGTCCACAATTCTCTTCCTGAAATCATGACTGATTTCTTTAGAGCTTCCCATGATGTTACACACAGAATCAGCGTGTTTCTGGTGTGAAGTAAAATACATCCACAGGTGTGTCTTTAATTAACTCAGATGTTGCCAATAAACCTATCAGAAGCTTCCAAAGACATGACCTCATCATATGGGTTGTCCAAAATTGTTTGAAGTCATAGTAATCCTAGTGTATGTAAACTTTTGACTTTGCAGAAAGTAATAAAAATGCCTTAAAAAATTATTTATCTCATTATTCGTGCATTTAGCAAATATAAATAATTTTGGTAATCCTGATTGACCTAAAACGGGTAAGGTTTATTCTGATTTCATGTCAGATAGTGAGAAAAACATGCATATGTGTATTTTTATATAGTGTATGTAAACTTCTGGTTTCAACTGTATATACCTATATAAAAGTGAGTACACCCATAAGTGAAAATGGACACATTGTGCCCAAAGTGTCAATACTTTGTGTGCCCACCATTATTTTCCAGCACTGCCTTAACTCTCTTGGGCATGGGGTTCACTAGAGCTTCATAGGTTGAAGCCTCCATGACGACATCACGGAGCTGGTAGATGTTATAGACCTTGCGCTCCTCCACCTTCCATTTGAGGATGCTCCACAGATGCTCAATAGGATTTAGGTCTGGAGACATGCCTGGTAAGTCTAGCACCTTTACCCTCATTTTCTTTAGCAAGGCAGTGGTCATCTTGGAGGTGTTTTTGGGATTGTCATACTGCCCTGCAGCCAGTTGCCGAAGGGAGGGGATCATGCTCTGCTTCATTATGTCACAGTACATGTTGGCATTCATGGTTACCTCGATGAACTGTAGCTCTCCGCAGCCGGCAGCACTCATGCAGCCCCAAACCATGACACTCCCTCCACCATGCTTGATTGTAGGCAAGACACACTTGTCTTTCTACTCCTCAACTAACTACCACCATACACGCTTGACACCATCTGAACCAAATAAGTTTATGTTGGTCTCATCAGACCACAGGACATGGTTCCAGAAATCCATGTCTTTAGTCTGCTTGTCTTTAGCAAACTGTTTGCGGACTTTCTTCTGCATCATGTTTAGAAGAGGCTTCCTCCTGGGACGACAACCATGCAGACCAATTTGATCTAGTGTGTGCTGTATGGTCTGAACACTGACAGGCTTACCCACCCCTTTAACCTCTGCAGCAGTGCTGGTAACACTCATACATCTATTTTGAAAAGACAATCTCTGGATATGACACTGAGCATGTGCACTCACTCCTTTGGTCGAGCATGGCAAGGCCTATTCTGAGTGGAACCTATCTTGTTAAACCGCTGAATGGTCTTGGCCACCATGCTGCAGCTCAGTTTCAGGGTGTTGGTAATCTTCTTCTGAGTGGAACCTATCTTGTTAAACCTATGAATGGTCTTGGCCACCATGCTGCAGCTCAGTTTCAGGGTGTTGGTAATCTTCTTATAGTCTAGGCCAACTTTAAATACAGCAACAATTCTTATTTTCAGATCCTCAGACAGTTCTTTTACAGTGAAGTGTTATGTTGAACTTCCAGTGACCAGTATGAGAGGGTGTTGCAGCGATAACACCAAATTTAACACACCTGCTCCCCATTAACACATGAGACCTTGTAACACTAGCGAGTCACATGAAATCATGGAGGGAAAATGTCATTGGGCATAATTTGGCCATCTTTGCTTAGGTGTGTTCTCACTTTTGTTGCCAGCGTTGTATATATTAATGGCTGTTTGAGTTATTTGAGGGTATACCAAATGTTATACAAGCTGTACACTGACTACTTAACATGCATCAAAGTTTCATATATTCAGTGTTTTCCCATGAAAAGATATAATACAATATTTAAAAAAATGTGAGGGGCGTACTCACTTTTGTGAGATACTGTAAAAATATATATAATTATTAAAGTTCCCTTCTGTGAGTTCCGATAGCACAGCAGTGAGAGGATTGCTTAATGGTTCTTTTCTATAGCCTAAAAGGTGTCGGTGTTCTCAGCAGGACCTTTCCCTCACCTCCTTATGCAGAAAATGATTAACCCATTATCCTTTCAAGTATTGCTCTTGTCAATGCTCTTTCAGCCTAGTCTAATCTTATATGTGTGCGTGTGTATATAAAGGTGTGTGTGTGTGTATATATATATTATATATATATAAAGTCCTGGGACACCCTTTTATTTCAGAAACTAAAGGGAAAATTACATGTCTAAATACCCCTGACCGTTTCTCCAATGGGATGTTGGTCATGTAGCATATCAAAAAAGACCAGAATTGTCTCAGAAATCGATCAGTGCAGTGAGACTTGCAATATCTCTTGTGGTTCAAAAGTTATCAACACAGAAAGTACTCATGCTGGTGCATAATGATTGGATCCAGCGCCTTCACCTCTCTGTTTAGCACCAGGGACAATACATTGAAACGTCAAATAGCTATTGTTGTTGCAACTTTCTGTCTTGATAAATTTTAAATCACAACAGATATTGCAAATCAATTTCTGAGACAATTCTGGTGGTCTTTGATATGCAATATGACCCCCTTCCCATTGGAAAAACATGCGGCTTTTTAAAGGCGGCAACCATGTTCTGGATATATAGCCTAAAAGATAGGCCCCTCACCCATTAGTTGCGGGGGTATTCAGATAAACCAATTTCCCTTTTGTTTTTTAAATAAAAGGGTGTGACAATTGTGCTCTATGGAAAACCCGTGCAGCAGTCCCCACTGCACTGGTTTTGCGTCGGGCGGTTTTCCACCCGTGGTCCGGCTGCAAAACATTCATCAAGCACAATCTTCCGTCCGGTTTTCGGACAGAATCTGTGCTTGTGAATGTGAAGGGGGAGGGCTTTTCTCCGCTCGTCGCAGAGAAAAGCCGTCCCCCCCCCGAGAGTACTAGCTCTCTTCTTTAGACATGATGCGAAAACATGATAGTATAACATCATGTCTGAAGAAGAGAGCTAGTACTCTCAAAAGCTCACCATCAAATATACTCAGCCTCTAAAAGGTATCACCTGATTTCTTCACTCATCTATGTCAGAACAAGGACACTCAGTTATGTATATTGCATAATGATTTGCTTTACGGTTTTGAGCCCAAAGATCTGTATTTTTAAACCTCAGAAAACCGTCTAAGTATGGATATATTCACACGGCGTCTTGCGGCGCGTACCTGTGCGTGCCATTAGACACCATGTGTTTAGAAAAACGTGCTGCTCAGCGCGTTCTTCTAAAGCAAAGGGGGGGCCAGAAAGACATGTCACTTCTTTTTGCTGGTGTTCAATACGGGGCAGGGAAGACGGAGGGTAATCATAGCTCTTCATGAGAACTATGATTACCGTAATTATAGAACGTATTTTTGGGCGCATTGCAGCGCAATTACACCCCGAAATACGTCCTAAACGATACCGTGTTAATATCCCCTATCAATTATCCTCTTTATTATGTAAATAAAATATTTCCTGAGAATAGACAGCCATTGAAAACATTTTGATTTTGTAATATTTATATTTTGTGTTTCTTACATAATATTTACTTCTGAACTGTAAATATCATTATGCCTTCATGACAGACAGATTAAAGAGGTTGTCCAGTTAATTTTTTTAAGCTTCCCATGTGAAATAAAAAAGTTATTCTCACCCAGTGTCGGACGAGGAATGCTGGGGCCCACAGGGGAGTTGATCTTGGGAGCTACAGCTACTTTGCATGAAAATATTACCTTTCATTTTTAGGCCTGTTGAACATAAATGTGTGCATTTTACTACATAATACAGTGTGCAAAACAAAACTGTATTGTGCAGTACGCAATACCAGGTGAGTCACATATTTGTCGGTCTCACACATTTGGCACAGTCTAACATATCATAGATAAAAACATGGCTAAGTAGCTCCGTCCATATCCTCCCCACCCCCCACCAGTCCACATACAATATCTGCTTCTAAGTTCTCCCTTGGTCACGCACCTCACCGCTTTCTAAAATAAAACTATAAACACAATCAAGAAAGTAAAAGTGAAACCTTTTATCACAGGGTAGGGACAAGTGTGCACTCACTTTTACAATCAGGGAAAAGTGTACGCTGCCCCTATTCAAGGGCTGATATAACCTACAATACCGCCATATAGAGACCACAGAGTGGTCAGGTCGCATTACAAGACAGTGACTATAGCACTGATCCAACACAGAAGCAAAATAACCGCTGACATCCAGCGACACACAGGAGACGTCTTATCTAATGAGTGTTCTCTTCTCCATCTGGTCCAGATCGCCATGACGACTTCTCCTGGCCACCGCTCCTCCCTGCAGAATCTACACACAAATATCTTAAAATCCTCACTTTGCCAGCACTTCTCTCACTGTCCCCCACCTCTGTATATACCTCCCAGGGGTAGGAGAGCGGTACAAGCCATAGTTTAAAAGCATAGTCTCATAGAGGGGTGGGGACAAATAGAGGGCTAACCCCCTGGAGATTGTGCTACGGCTATGGCCTATGCCCCTTAAAATCATATCAGGTAGGTAGGCAAGGCCCTAGATCTGTAGGTAGGCAAGGTCCGAAGTAGTTAGGCAAGACCCTAGATAGGTAGGTAAATGGGTAAGGCCTCAGGTAGCTAGGTAGGCCCCATTTAGGTAAGTAGACCCTAGGCCCTGTTTTCAGTCTACCAATCATTGTCCCCTGAGGAGGTTTGGGTAGGCGCCGAAACATGTTGGGACATCTGTTAAAGTAAGGTGTATCTTTTTTATCCTATATTTTCCCAGGTAATGTTTAGGGAAATCTAGGGTAACTTATACCAGGGACAGGTTCCAGTTGGGGCCGTCCTTATTGGGACGTGTGCTTACCCCGCTTATTAGGCTAGAGTTGTTATAGACACTACGTGAGGGCTATCAGGGTTAGAATTGTTCCCCTATACCATTGATAATAGACCCCTTACTTTGCCTGTCCCTTTGGATATATTGGTCTTGCGGTTTATTCTGTATGTGGAATTTTTTAAGCGCTGTGGGGCATGTAAGTTTTTTATATATCTAGATTAATAAAAGTTATATTTTATCATATTATTTCTAGTAAGCTCTTCCACTGTGATAAATTTATAGTACTGTTTCTGGGCGACTGTGGAGACTGGCCTCTAGTCAGAGTACCATAGAGGTTTTTGTATTTAATCTAAGTCTTTGTTATGGCCGGATTTTTAAAGACAGGTTTGGACATTAACCAATGGTCGAACGAAGCTAAGGATATCTTTTCAGATAAAGAATTCACACAGAAAAAATATATACCATCTTTCAATATAGCCTTTAAAGAATTACATAAAACATATAGAGAACAAATTTCCACTTGGTGGGAAGTGGAAAGCCTACAAAATTATATAAAAAATCAAATAGTACCTAGAGGACTCCGTATCTCTCTTACTCCGGGTGTTAAAATTAGAAGTCCAGGATTTATAAAAAAAAAATGGGAACTAAAAGCCACTAATGCCTCTTTAGAATTTATGCAATTGTTGCTTGAGGAAGAACAACTAAACTTAGAGACACTAAATCAGAAAATAAAGGATCATTTGGAAGTAGTTAGAGGATTTGAACAACATCCTGAGTACGCAACAAAAGAACAACAATTACATAACTCTCTGGAAAGATATCAATATCATATTAAGGAGAGAAAACAAACAATTCATCAGGGACCTCTCTGACTTTCGGGACAATAAAGCATATCTGTATCTTGAGAATAAAGATCTGAATATTGATCAGAAGGCGACGATCTCATCTACGGATACAGATATTTCGGACTCCGAACGTGACCCCCATAGGAGACAAAGCCGGAGTCAACAACGGACTCGTGGCACTTAAAGAGGAGGGGGAAGAGGCCAACGTCAAAGAGGCGCATCTAGGCCTTTTTTAGTGGGGAACCACAATTATCAATTGAGGGATCGAACACCAACAGGGTGTTAACCCCCCCGATGATAATTATAATCCTAACAGAAAACGAGATGAATATTCTTAGATTGGGGTTGTCATTCGTTCCCACAACTAAGTTTAAATTGTTCGAGTGGGTTAAAGATATTAACCTTTTCGGTCGGAAATTGAAGTGGCATAAATATCATTGCATAAAAAACAGGAAGGAATGTATTGAATTGGGCATCAGTGAAGATTTATTGGAGAGTGTAAGACTTCTTTAAAACATCTCT
>JAODAL010020221.1:47500-70039 GCA_025379985.1 Phyllomedusa bahiana | reverse complement strand
GTTCTAAGGGCATTTTCCCCCCAAATTTTAAAAGTGGTGGTATTTTTTTTTTTTTTTTGGGCTTCTTTAAAATTCAGCATATACAGGTCTATTTAAAAAATTTGTTTTAAAGACATTTGTTCTTCAAAAATTGCCAAAGTGGCTCAGGGTCATGTTTGAATTTTTGGGGGCATTTTCTTTGAATGCAGATACTCAGGTCCTTTAAAAAAAATGTTGTTTCAAAGAATTTGTTCTTCACAATTGTCAAAAGGGGTAGGGTCATGTTTTGTTTTTTTGGGGCTTTTTGCTGTGACAGCAGCTATACTAGAGGTCCTTTTCCAAAAAAAATTTTTGTTTTTAACAGACAGTTTTCACAATTGTAAAAGGGGGCTAAAGGGTCATGTTTTTGAATTTTTGGGGGCATTTTGCTGTGACAGCCTATACTAAGGTCCTTTTCTAAAAAATGTTGTTTCAAACCCGAATTTGTTCTTCACAATTGTCGAGTGGCTCAAGGGTATGGTGGCAGAAACGGGTAGGGCACTGTTAAGGACACATATTGAAAAAAGACTTTATTTGAAAATTTTTTTTAACTAGTATCAACCCTGTATTGGAAACCCATTTAATAAATAAAAAAAAAAGAAACGAATGGTGGGATTCCATCCTTTTTTAAAAATGTTTTTTAGAATTAAAGTAAAAAAATTGATGTAAAATAGCTGTTAAAAAAATTCCTCTGAATTGTACAAGGGAGGTACAGGAAAACTTGACCCGATGTAGGTTATTAGGGACTGGGGTTGGAGCAGGACAGAGAACAAAGTACGAGACCCCTTTCCTCCACAGTTTATAAAATGAGAAAAAAGAATGCCAAATAAAGGGGCCCCGGTGTAACGGGCGTTAACCCCAGGGATTTCCAAGTGAAGTCAATTGGTCCACACTCAAGGAGGGGCAAGCGCCCACCCAGGTATTGACTGTGTACTGAGGAAAGGCCGGAGTTCTACACTTCCCCTTCCGCACTTGCTTCAGACGACGTTTTCGTTGCTGCGTCAAGGGGGATTTTAACCCGCGTGTTAAAAAGATGACGGACGCCGCCTGGGCTTCACCGCACCCACTGTAACTCCGGCCCTGGGTCATGCTGTGGCCCCGGCAGGGATGTCAATGTCCAGTGAAACTAAAATGGTGGTTAAGACTCCTTTTTCCCGGGACTTTTTAAATGGGGGGGTATGCAGGTTTTTGGGGCTCTGCTTTGGGGGCCCCGGAAGGTATAGTCTGTCCCGTGAAACTAAAAAGGGGGGTTGAAAGACTTTTTTCCGGGACTTTTAATGTGGGGGTCAGCAGGTTTGGGGCTCATGCTGTGGCCCGGAAGGATATTCAAAGTCCATTCAAAGTAAGATGATGGTTCAAATCAACTGCTTCTGGCACTTTTTAATTTGTGGGTGGATTTTTTGGGGAGGCTGTGGTACAAAAAGGGTAGTAAATGGTCGTGATTTTTTTCTGTGACTTTTAAAACCCTAAGTGTGTTGCCTAAGATGTAGCACGTATCCATTTGATGTTGGGGATTTTTAATTTCAGTTTCCCCGCCTTTTTTTTGGGGTTTAAAAATTGAAGGTGTTGTTCCCTCTCCCAAAGATTTTAAAAGGGTCCCCACGTTTTTTAACCCGACGCTAACTATCGAAAAACCTTATCGATAGGGCCGACTATCGACTATCGATCGATCTCGATAGCCAAGCAATCGCTCAACACTTTTTTCCTTTTGGATTTTCAAAAATTTTAAAACGAGGGTTTCCCGCCCGGTTTAAATATTTAAAAAATGTTATAATTTATTATTTGGTTTTTCCATTGAAATTTTAATGCCCCTAGGATGTTTTCCCTCTTTTTTTTTTTTTTTTTATTTTGGGGTTTTTGTTTTTTTTTTTGTTTTTTTTTTGTTTGTAAAGAATTTAAAAATAAAGTTTTTAAGGAAAATTTAATTTTAAAAATTTGGGGGGGAGGGGGGACAAATTTTGACTCTTCCCCGGGGGGTATTTTAGCATCGGATGCCATTTTTTAGTGAGCTAAAGACCCAAAAAAGGCTTCTTTCAAAAAGCGCTGGGTGTTTTTTTCCCCTAAGCCGTTATTAGTTTATGCTCCCCCAAAACATTGGGGGTTTCAAATTTGGGTTGTTATATTTACCTTTTATTTTTTTTAAAAGGAAAAAAAAAAAAAAAAATTAATAAAGCACCCAAAAAAATTTTTTTAAACTCCCCAACGGTGGATATTTAGCGGTTTTCCCGCATTTTTCCTGTAGGTTCCTTCTAATTTTCTCATCTCATTTTTGATCCGAGGTTTCCTTTTTTTTTACTGGGAGTTTTTTTGGTCTTTTACTCTTCTCTGTCATTCTAAACCACCATTTTTATTTTAAAAACCCCTTTACCTCTCTGTTTTCCCCTCTCACCATTTGCCTCTATTTTCCCTTCCCGACATCTACCCTTTACTCATATCGGGGTGTTTTTCTTCTTTTCTTTTTGACTATATATTTGGGTTTTTCTTTTTTTTTTTATGCTTTTACATTCCTCTATTTTGTACTTTTGCATTTTATCTACTATTCCCCTGGTTTTAAAAGTTTTTTGTCCTTTTTCTGGGCCTTTTCCATTTGTTTATACCATCTTTTTCTTAAATGTTTTTCCTTTATCATTTTCTAGCATTTTTTTTCCCTTTTTTTAGTTCTTATTTCCCTCCTTTCCAGTTATTCTCTATTGTGTTTTTGTTTTCCTTTTTTTCTTTTTTCTTTTTTTTTTATTCTTATTTCCCCTTTTTCTTTTTTTTTAGCTTTACTATTCCTTTTTTTTTTTTTGTCCATTTTTACCTTATGTTTTTATATTTTCAGTCCTTTTTTCTTTTTATTAGCTTTATTTCCTTTTTGGGCTTCTTTTTTCTCTTATTCTGTTTGATTCTCCTTATGGTTTGGGGCACTCCCCCAGTTGTGATTTAAAATAGTATTTAGCTATTTATTCACATTCCACACAAAAGGGCCTGAGGAAAGCCCCGTAAGGCCCAAACGTTTTGGAAATATTTTTTTGGGATTTTTATTTACTACTTTACTGCTATACCCTAAATGGAATGCTGTTGTAATAATTATGTGAAACCCCCTATGTAATCAATCATTTTTTTTCAAGTCTTTTAAAAGGGGTGCCCTGGATTTTTCATATTGGATTATAGCCTTTGGCCTTCCACAGAGCACCTGCAGTCCATTATATTTGGTGTGCAGCACTATTTCCTTTTACTTTAAACTGTAGGCACACAAGGATGACAGTAACATTCATTTTTCAATTTATTATGGTGCTCCTGAATTGTTATCTCAAAGGGAAAACAAGTACTTACTAAAAGAGACATGCCAGAAGATGTTACAGGTTCCTTTTAAGTCATCCTTATCTATGCACTTATTAATTTATCCCACATTATGCATCAATTGCACAATATTCTAGTAAACTTCTCTGAGACCAAATTTCTCAGTTCTCAGTATCTTTAATTAAAATGTTTCCTTCTTCTACTGCAAGATAGGTTGAAAACAGTAAACTCTTAAATTAAATATGCACTGTTAAATACATTTAAGTTAAAATTCTGTTCTGAATAATTTCATAATATAGCTTACATTAGTGGGAGCTTATACAGAGTTCCAAATTCCTTGCTTAGACGCTAGGTTAAAAGACAATTGTGTGACCTCCTAAAGACACTTTTAAAGGGAGCTAATTGCATACTGACTTAACCCATTATCGTCAATGGACATATGGTTACATCCTATTGTAGGTAAGGAGCTATGTAGCAGGATTACTCAGTAAGTCTGCTACATAGGCAATTGGTGACGGCTGATTATTATCGCTGACACCCTTCATTAACTTCAGAGATCAGAGACAGCTTTGATCACTGCTGTTTAACCTTTTAGATGCTACGGCATATAAATGGATGAAGAATGGTGCTGCAAACCATTTCTCCCTCTGATGCCCCCCTCTCCACCTCCTATAAGATTGCGGGGTACCAATCGGTAACCATGGCAGCTGGAAGCCTAATGAAGACTTTCATTGCAAGAATGTTAACATTTCTATTAGAACCGCCATCTTGATATACCCTTCTGCATTATCTGTATAATACAAGTACCATAGGTGGACTAAATAAAAAAAATGAAAAATATAAAAAATAATAATAAATGCTAAAAGTTCAATTAAAAAATAAATAAATTAAAATTTCACATCCTCAAAAGATGTGAATAAAAAGTGATCAAAAAGTCAAATGTACCTCAAAATGGTATCAATGAAGACTACACTTCAGCTCACAAAAAATGAACTCTCACTCAGTTGGAAAAACATATTTAAGAAATAGAGAATATTTTTAAAATACTAAAACATAACGAAAACCATACATATTTGATATCATCTGAATTGCACCAACCTGCAGAATACAGATAACTCATCATTTATACCGAAGAGTGAACAACATTAAAACATAAGCCTCCACAAATATTGCACAAGTATGATTTTTTTTCAAATATCACCCTACTTACATTTTTTTTTTTTGTTTCTCAGTACACTCTATGGTATGGTTAATGGCAAAATTAAACATTTCATAATGTCTTGCAAAAATAAAAGCCCTCATGTCTGTGTAGATGAATAAAAAATAAAAAAGCTATGGCTGTCATAAGGCATGTACATATATAAAAACATATCCAGTAAGCTCCTAAGCTTTTTCTGGTGGTGTCTATGAGAAGACAAATGTGTATTTCTACCTTTTGGTCTCAAGCAAGTGATTTGAAACTTTAGATGAAAATAACAAAATTCTAATTTTAAGAAATTCATCAGCAAAGACTTCTGGAGATATGTAGCTAAAAGTAACACAGTGGTCTTCTAGAGGTGAACATTTACCTAAAGTAGAAACATTATTATATACTGTAGATACATTCACAGAGACATTTTCTGCCATTCGAATTGGAAGTTTACTTTAAAATGAATATTCATCCTTTAGCACTATTTTTTTTTTAATCTAAATAGGCTCAAAATGATGCTAATGCATTCCTTAATATGTCTTTGTAAAGTTTGGGTATCTGTTTTCTAAAACAGATCTGCAAAATCTTGGCCGTAGTTTACAATTAATTTATTTTATCTACTTTTAATTAGTTTAAAACATATGAAAATGCACTCAAATGAAATTAATGGGATCTTAGGATCAACATATTTTAAGTCTTTACAGACTTGTTGAAACCAAGGTTTATTCATGTGGCTAGGGAAATGCATGAACGTTTATATCACACAGCCATGAGTAAAGAATTTCTAAATGATAGATCACTAGAATTATGTTTAGTCTGGCTTAATGCTTATAAGGAAAGGTATTTTATTAATGAGAGCTATTAAAAAATGATATATAAGCCTTTGAGCAAAAAAGGAAAATCTTCTATTGTAAATTCCAGGTATTGTTCCGGGGTCCTCCAGCGGTCGCTCAGTAGATATGTTCTGTTTATTGCTCACATGACCGTAAGCCAATCCCTGGCTTCATTGGTCATGTGTCATATTGCTGGCAGTAATGGCTGAGGTCAGTAATTGGTTCACAGGCATGGGAGAAATGAATGTGATGTCAATGCTGAGAAATTGGCAAGTGACAATAAAGCTCAGGCAGTGCTAGAACAACAGCTGCAGGCCATGTAAGATCAGGATGTCAGTGTACAGCTTGTATAACAGTATAAATTTTGTGTATCCTTAAAATAACTCATCACACAGTCATAAATGTCTAAACCACTGGCAAGAAAAGTGAGCATGACTCCAAGTAAAAATGAAAGAGAAAATTGTGCCCAAAGTGTCAATATTTTGTGTGGTCACCATTATTTTCCAGCACTGCCTTAACTCATTTAGAAATGGAATTCACTAGAGCTTCACAGGTTGCCACTGGAATCCTCTAGCACTCTTCCATGACAACAGGAGGTTAGAGACCTTGGGCTCCTCCCCTTGCATTTGTGGATGCTACACAGATGTTCAAAAGGGTTTAGGTCTTGAGATATGTATGTATTGGAGGTCCTGTTTGGGGTCATTAGCATGTTGGAATATAGCCCTGAGGCCCAGGTTCCAGAGGGAAGGGATCATGCTCTGCTTCAACAGTACATGTTGGCATTCATGGTTTCCTCAATAAAATGTAGCTCCCCACAACTGGCAGCACCCATACAGCCACAAACCATGACACTCCCACCACCAATCTTGACTCCTCATTTGGTTGCGGCCATACACACCTGACACCATCTCTTTAGTCTGCGCCAAACTGTTTCCAGCCTTTCTTGTGCATCATCTTTAGAAGAAGCTTCCTTCTCGGACAACAGCAATGCAGACCTATCTGTTGCAGTGTGTGGCATATGATCTGAGCACTAACAGGTTGGCCCTCCACCCCTTTAATCCCAGCAGCTATGTTCTGTGTTCTGCATGAAATAAATACTTTTGGAATCAACTAAGGTTTGCGCTAAAGTTACTTCTCATGCCTGTCCAACTAGGACGACCATAGCAGACATTTGTTTAGTTTTTAACTAAGCATATTTACTTTTTAATTCTTTCACTCCACGCAGAGCGTGGTGTTAACATGAGAACCAGTCGCATCCTTTGCCCTAATTCACCGCTGACTCTGAAACACGTTCTATGGAGAGGTGTTCGGGCCAAAGCACAACTAACAGGTGAGAGAACAATCTATACTATTTGCTAGAAGCAATAGGAGATATAGTTTCTAGCATATTGCAGTAAGGGAGCACATGTTCTTTTTCTTTTTCCTCATGTTGAGTAAAAGTTATTTGCTAGATTCTGCTGTTAAAAATCCATGTTTGATGACACTGTTTTCATCGAGTATTTTACATGCTTATTGCACGTAGATTGAGGATCTGTATTTTTGCTTACAGTTTACTGTCAGAAATGTGTCCTACTTATTTCTATGTGATTTTGGAGGTGGATGCACATTAAGAACCACATACAAATGTTTGGGGCGCATTTTACATGAGGTTTTTAGCCATTCCTACTAACATCAAATTTCCATATAAACATGTTCTTCAAGTTTTTTTTTTACCGAAAAACAGACCACCGAAAGTGTGTGGTGTTTGAATGGTGAATAGTTCATTTTCAGTTTTAGATAAGTATTTCAAGTTGGAATCCGTATGGATTCCGGCTTGATATATTCGTTGTGTGGACAGAGCATAAAAAAGAAGAAACAGATGTGGCCACAGTACTAGAGTAGCTTGGAGTATGGGAACAACAAGGGAGTTCTGAATAAGCACCTGGGATTGTTTAGGAGAAAAGAAACTAAGAAAGTATTTTTAGTATGTTAGTATGGATGAGGGATGAATTGCTTAATATATTGTGAACATAGGATTGGTTCTCCATCGATCCTATAGAAAACTACTGATCAACACTGCAATTGACAATGTTTATGGGTCTTTGTAGAGCCATCCTCTACTTTATCTACAGTACACATGGAATACTTTTAAGTAATTTCTCATAATAGTCCCACAGACCTGTACTGTTGCTGCAGTGAATTTGAGCAGCATATACTGACAAACCGGATTTAAAGAATGACATGAAATTCTTACATTTTCTTATGTTTTCCTTTAAGATGCTACATTTAGATGAAAAATCATACCAGTTTAGTTTTTAAATTAGCTTTTTTCCATTTATTTTTCTTACGCTCTTTTCAATTTTTGAAAAAGAAAACCTCTGGACTGTGTATCTGCCTGTATAAGCAGACGGTTAAATTCCAAAGGTTTTTCCTACTTAATAATTTAAGAATCTAAATATAATATAAACAATATGTTCCTACTATGTTCACCCATGTTAAATTAAATTAGGTAAGTCACAGTGACACAACCACTTTAGCTAATTTAGTATGGAAATATTTCCTCACAGTGATTTAGAACTCCCTTCTCCAACCCCAGATATTAACCAGGGTTGAGAGATCTGGACATCTAAACTTTCTTCCTATGCAAACGAGCTGAAAAAATTTGACTTTGGTTGGCAACCCTTTATACTTGTGATGTTGGAAACTTTTTTTTTCTGCAAAGCGGACCCACACTTGTTAAGAAGTGCACAGCTGACAGTACTTATTATCATCCTCTGCTGATAGTTTAGAAAAATTTAATAAAATATAAATGCCTATCTTCAGTGTAACTGAGCATAGACCAGCTGTAATAACATACAGCTGTACTTTGTTGTTATGGATGATGAAGCTATTTGTGTCACTGTTTAATTAATGAATGAGACCCAATGTCTTCATTAAAATACTTAACCTGCACTAGATACCTGGTGTAGCAGGACTCTGCTTCTAAAGAAGTATATTGAATGTAATCTGTTTTGAACTGTTTTAAGTGATTTTATAATGTTTAAACTGTGTCACTTTAAGAAGTTGTATCATGCAATTTTGTTGTATTACCATGCGGAAATAAGACATTTTGTCAGCATGGAAGGCACTAGAGTCTATATAGCTGCCCTGGTTGCAGAGGATAATTTAAATGAAGGGGTTGTCCGGTTCATATAAAAACAAAATAATAAGCTGGTGGTGCCCAATAAATAATAAATATAACAAGCCTAAACTCACCGTCCGCCTCATCTCAATTCCAGCGCTTCTTCCCCCTGGTCTTCTGTTTACTTTCTTCATCTGCTGAATGGGCGTCACAACTGCAGCCGCTGATTGGACTTAGTAGTCATGTGCCTTTGCCTTACATCACTGTTGGGAACTGTACACTTCTAAATGGTGATGTAAGGCAGACCTGCAACCGATCAGTGGCTGCAGCATGACATACCACACGGAAGAAGAAGAAAGCCTGCACTGTAATGAAGGTGAGAAGAAAGATAGGTACAGGGATTTTTGTTCATTGGGCAGCATCAACTTTCCATTACATTTTTTTATAAACAGGAAAACACCTTTAAGTTTTAATTGTTATTCAAGTTGCAGTTGGAGTAAGTAAAGTTGCTTCCTGGCCTAACTCCACTGTGCCTTCTGTGTTTCAAGGAGTGAGACTTTGTTAGCTGGGTTGGTTGGTGTCCATTTTTTTACCAAGAAAAAACAGGTAACGGTAAAAGGTTTTTTTTAAACCCCCGGGGGGGGTTTTGCCATCCCCAAAATGGAGCTGTGTGTTTTTAAAACTTAGTGCCTGTAAAGGGACCAGAAAAAATTTTCAGGGTCCATACAGCTAAAGCTTTGCACTAGAGATGGGGGGAATTTGATTTTTTTAAACGAAGTGGACTTATTTAGAATCTTTTTGGAAAAACTTTGGTTCTGAACAAAGGGTTCGATTTTGGGGGTACTTCGGGTGAAAAAAAGGGGTGCTTTTCATTGTTTAAAAATGGCTGCAAGCACATGGTTTTTAAATGGGGAAAAAAAACTCTGGGGGGAAAAGAAGGGAAAATAGCCTGTTTGGAATTTTCAGAGATGAACCCAATCAAAAAACCGTGGGGGTTTTCTGTGACCCACCACATTTTTTAAAAGGGTCCGGGGGAAAAAGTGGGGGGCCATACCGCTCTCAATGTCCCTTTCAAAAGGGTTTACCCGAGCGGCTGATTTTTCTGAAGAATGTTTTTTTAAATACAGCGATTTTTTGGGGTGTCTAGCTTGTCTCATAAAATGTTTTCTTTAATTTCTATTTCTGATTTTTTTGGGGTGGGGGATCGAAATCCAATGTGGTCTTCCCCACTGAAAGCTGCATTTACATTTAAACCCTTTCTGCCACCCCACATTAAATTTCCCAAGGGGGTTCTAAGCCAGTTCCTTTTTTATTCTTTTAAATGAAACAGCTTTTTAAAAACAAAAAAAAATACCCTTCATTTTTTGGCTCCCTCAATTTTTGGGCCCCAATTTACATCCAGGGTTTTTTAAAAGCTTTTGTTTTTTTGGCTGGGGGTGATCCAAAAAACCCCGTCATTTTCCCTCCGCCAAAATAAAAATTTTTCCTGTAGCCTAATTCAAAGAAAAGGGTTTTAATTAAAATTTTTTATCTTTTGTTGTGGGGCCCTTTTAAAAAAAAACCGCTTGTAACACGCTAAAAAAAGTTTATTTAGTTTTGGGGCTCAATTTTTTGGCACAATTTACATCCGGGGGGTTAAATTTTAAGCGTTGATATTCAGCTTGGTGCCCCAAAGAAACCGTCTTTTTCACCGCCAAAATATAAAAAAATTTTTCCTTTTGCCAATTTCCCAAAAGCAAAGATTAATTACAATTTTATCTTTTTGTTGTTGGCTTTAAAAAAACACAGCATTTTTAAACTCTACAAACTATTTGGTTTGGGGTGGCTAAATTTTTTTGGCGCAATTTACCTTCCAGGGGTTAATTAAGGTTTTTAAATTTCGCTGTGGTGACTCCAAAAAAACCGTAAAATTTTAAACCCCCAAAAATTATTTTACATTTTTTCCTGTACCCCTAATTCAAAAAAGAAAAGGGTTTTAATTTACAATTTTATCTCTTTTGTGTAGCTTTTAAAAAAAACCGCATTGTAACCCGCTAAAAAGCTAGTAGTTTGTGGGGGCTCAATTTTTTCCCGGGTTTTTAAACACCCAGGGGTTAGTTAACCCTTTTTTTTTCACTGTGGTGACCCCAAAAAAACCCGTCATTTTCACCCCCAAAAATTTATACTTTTTCCCTGTACCCAATTCCAAAAAAAGGGTTTAAAGGGGTTTTATCGTTTGGCTGTCTTGCTGTTTTGCTAATTTTCTCGATTGATTTAAAAAACCCAGGGGCGTGTTTTTTCCTCTAGCAGGCGGTCTCCCCTCCCCACGAGACTTTTCCCTCTCCTCACTGAAGAATTTGTGACATCATCATTTTTTTGGGAAGCAGGGATGAAAAGGGGGGTTTGGGCCTTTTGGATATAACAAGCCCCTGTAGCCCCCTTTCTTTGTTATTTTCCTCCCAACCCTTTTGGGGTCCACAACTGCGGGCAACCCCTATTTATCTCTTAGTTTACCCTAAAAGCCACAGCTTTAACTTCTTTTCCTTAGTGGTTTTAAAAAAAAATTTGTACTGACAAAGGCAGAGCCTTTTAAACTAAAACACGGGACAAATGTCAGCTTAAAGTAAAGATCTTGTTGCTGCCCAAATTGTTTTGGGGAATAAAGTGGGGGGGAAAAGAAATACCCGCTTTGAGGGGAAAAAACTGTTTAAACCTTTTAAAAAACTAATTGGGCTGTTTGGTTTTGTGGTAGGGGTGTGGTTTTAAATTTAAAGGGGTTTGGGTTTTAGTCCTCAAAGAGAAATATCCCCCCCCCCCTTTTAAATTTTACACATTTTTTTGAGAGACCTTTTTTTATATTTGTCATTTTTTAAAATTTAAATTTTTTATCCCAAAATTAAAAATTAGCCCCCCCTTTAACAATGTCTTACCCCTTTGAGAGTTTTTGGGCTTTTTTTAAATTATTTTTAAAAGACTTGGTGTGACTATGGGAAAGGGGGACCTATATAGGGGGCCTTTTCTGTGTGTAAAATATAATATAAAATTATAGATTTAAAAATTTATTTAAAATTTTTTTTATCCTATGTTTTCCAATTTATAAAAGGAAAAAAAAAAAAAAAAAAAAAAAACGGGGGGGACTTTTTTAACCCTTGTCTTCCCAAAGGGGTTCCCCTATGCACTGCCTAAACAAGCAGTTCTTCCCACACACTTTTTTGAACCCCTTTTTTTAATACAATAAAAGAAGGATGAAGTTCTTAAGGAGGAAAGGGTTTTTGAAATTCGATCTGGGGAAACCCGAACCCTTTTTTTAAAAGTTAAAAATAAAACCTGTAGGGGGTTTTTAAAATCTTGGCAAAAAGCCCTTTAAACGGGAAGTAATTCCCCCAGACCCCCCCCCTAGACTGAGTTTTGTCCCATAGAGCCCCCCCAGACTCTGGTTTCACAAATCGATTTTAACAGCTCAGAGGGGAGTAAAACAGAGTTTTCACGCACCCAATCACAGCGCAGGGGGCGGGGGCCTTTGACTTTTCTGTTGGGGGCCCAAAACCCAACAGGATGAATTAAAAAATCAGCCAGCCTTCCAATCCCAGGGGGGGTGTCTAGGGCACGGGAAATTCCCCGGGGGGCGTTTTTGACCACAAAAACAAAAAAGAAGACAAAATTTTTTTGCGAAGCTAATACCCTAAAAAACCCAATGCAAAAGGGTTAATGAAAACCCCAATTACAAAAGTGTTTTTATTTTTCTCCCCCTTCCCCATAACTGAGAAAATATTTTTTGTAACGAAAAAACCCCCCTTTAATTAAAATTTTTAAATCTCTTTTTGTTTTGGCGAAAAAAAAAACCCCGAAGGGTAAACAGTACAAAAAAAGTAGTTGTGGGGGGGCTCAATTTTTAGCGCAAATTTACACCCGGGGGTTTAAATTTTAAGCGTTTTTTTAAGCTGTGGTGGACTCCAAAAACCCGGGCTTTTTTCCACCGCCAAAATAATCCCTTTTTTCCTTTACCTAATTCACAACAAAGGGTTTAAATTTTAAAAATTTTACTTTGTTGTGGGGCGTAAAAAACACCCATTGTAACCGTTTTACAAAAGTAGTAGTTTTTGGTGGTAATTCTATGGGGCTTTTTTTACCCCGGGGGTTTAAATTAAGCGTTTTTTTTAAGTTGGGGGACTCCAAAAAACCCCCAATTTTCACCGCCAATTATATTACTTTTTTTTCCGTAGCCTAATTCACAAAAAAGGGGTTAAAATTAAAAATTTTATCTTGGGTTGGGGGGGGCCTTAAAAAAAACCCCGCATTGAAAACAGGGCTCCCAAAAGTAGTATTTTTGTGGTGGCTAAATTTTTTTTGGGCGAATTTTAAACCTCCGGGGGTTTAAATTTAAACCCTTTGGGTTTTTAAGCTTTTGGTGACTCAAAAACCCGTAAATTTTCACCCCCAAAAATATTTACTTTTTTTTTTTGTAGCCTTTTTCCCACAAGAAAGGTTAATTCTTTTTTAAATCTCTTGTTTTTTTGGGGCGTAAAAAAACCTTTGGGTTTTAAACACGCTACAAAGTTAGTATTTTTTGGGGTTTGGTTTCAATTCTTTGGGTAATTTTTCACCCCGGGGGTTTTAATTTAAAGGTTGTTTTTCAGCGTGGTTGATTTAAAGGGAAAAAGTTTTTTTAAACCGCCAAAATATTTCATTTTTTTCCGTAGCCAAAACCCACAAGAAAAGGTTTTAATTTACAATTTTATCTTTTTGTTGTGTCCGTAAAAAACCCCGCATTGTAACCCAAACAAATCTAGTAGTTTGTGGTGGCTTCACTCTATGGGCGCAATTACATCCAGGGGTTTATTAAGTGTTGTTTTTCAGATTGTGGTGACTTCAAGAAACGATCTTCATTTTCACCGCAAAAAATATTTACATTTTTCCTGTTAGCCTAATTCACAAGCAAAGGTTAATTACAATTTTATCACTTGTTGGTGTAACGTTAAAACACCGCATTGTAAACGTACAAAGCTATGTTCGTTTGTGGTGGTCATTTTCTGTGGAGCAATTTACATCCAGGGTTAACTAAAATATTTTTATGCAGTTGCACTCAGTATAAGAAAATTATTTTTTTCTCCGCCACAGTCAGTAAATTTGTAGCATAATTCATATACGGAAGGTTTTATTAAGCTTTTACATTACGAGTATTAATAAACAGAGTTTTTAAACGGCACCATTCAAAGTCAATTTTTGCCTGGCCATTTGTGGAGCTGCAATTTATTAATCCATGGGTTTACAAAGCTTGTTACTGGGTCTACTTTGGAAGTCAAAAAAAGGGGTGTATATTTATCATATTAATTTTTTACAAGTCTATTTCATCAAATAAGTGTCTTGGTTCATTTTGAAATAAACTGTATGCTCAGGACCAGAGAGGTGGGCAGGCTCTTCACTGCGAGTGGCAGTGCACAAACATTATGGATACGGCCCAGGTAGCAGCACAGCAAAGGGGACGTCGCAGCATGGGGTACACTCGGTCTGTAATGAGGCAAAATCTGCCGCTGTATCTAGCGGCGTGTGTGGTGTTCAGCAACCCAAGGGTTCTTGATTGGTTGACTAGGTCATCACTTATCCCAGATGACATCCTGACACCCCAGTACAAGAGTCGGTGGGAACGTCACGTCACTACCTTAGTTGGCATGGCCCAGGAGCGGAGTCTCTGCGGCCTCACCTGTCCTTAAACCGCCTCTGTCCATACACGGGTTTCCATACAAGACAAGAGATTACTATGTGGTCTGGGCTCAGCGCCACTATTATAGCGAGACTGGAACAATTTGAAGTGGGAAGTCAGCCAGCTAATTGGCAGTGAAGAAAAGGGGAAATATCCACCTGCCTTACTTGACAGTAGGCGGGCAAAGTATAGATGTGAGGAGGTGGAAATGGAGGTATGTTGTGAGGGGTCAGGCTCTGCATACCAAGACCGGTGATGAGGACAAGCCTAGTGACGAATGTGTGAAACAGAAATAGATGATGAGCTAGCACGAATCCAGACCGTACTTGGAGAGCCGGGTGAGGCAAGCAAGGGCTTCATAATCATCAGGAGAAGAGGGCGTCAGCTTGCGCCGGTCTGGCAGCGGCGCAGCCTGCAATTGGCAGTTGGTGTGTGGGCCGTAGTCAGCAGGATAGAAGCAGTATGAGGTCGGGAGACAAGCTGGACACGGTAAAAACAACCGCTTCGCTAGGTCAAGAAAGTCAGACAGGGGACTCATCGCGACTTAGTGTCTGCTTTAAAATCCTCCGATGGTCAGCAGGCAGAAAGGTAGTCACTCTGTGCGGGAAGCGTTGGCGGTAAAGGTTAAAATCTGATACTCGGGCGGTGTGGCAGTTCTTTGTATGACAGGGAGGAGCGAATATGGGTATATGTAGACTTCTGTAAGCAGAAAAGTAAAGCCGTGGCCAGGATTTAACGTTGGCACCTCGGCCCTGAGTCAACACATGCCAGCGTCCACATCCGGTTGGCCTTGGAGAAACCGTGGCTCAGATGTGGTGGTTCAAATCCTGCCGAAGCAAGCAACTGCAGCATCAGGCAACGCCCAGTGGTCGCATTGCCATTGCAAGCCAGATCAAGGCTCCACACCTAAGACAGAAAGGGTGTGTTTCTCTTTGACATCATTTACCGGTCCCTCAGATGCTCTGATCCTAGCTTCTCATGGAGCCAGCAGTCGTCAGAGTGGCGGAGTGCAATGAGACAACAGTATGCGTTTCACAACCAATCCTAAGGTGCAGGAAGCGGACGCTAATAGATGTCCAGTTGTTGGCGGGATTGCTGCAGTTCCTCACTTTTAAAATGGTGGGACTCTGCACCATTTCAGAGAACTAATGGCTTGTGCCGAAGCCGAGATGGTGAGTTCAAGCGTTAAAATTTATTTCCAAAAAGGCTAGTACAGCAACTTCGATTATTATGTTGAACAGAGTCTGCGGCAAGTCCTGGAGCTTATCAGTTTGTTCCAAGGTGACGGCAGCGCGGACGTTGGAGCTGTAACTCATGGTCAGGAAAGCCAGTAATGTTCTTTATCGGAACAAATGGGTGAATGTGCTTCCGGACCAGGCACCCCAACAACTTGGACAGGGAGACGACGCTTTCTCCTTCCACGTTGTCAAAACTGTGGCTCTGTGCCGCACTTGTCCCATTCTCCTCCTTCCTCACCACCACCACCATCTTCAGCCTCCACTGTAATGCTCATCATACCACATGTGTAGGGCCGAACAGCGGTGTATAAGTAACGCAGTTCTACACCCTGGCTTGCATCCGGTGAACGAAGACTACCACCGGGGAGGAAACTGCTCTGCGTCATTGCAGCAAGAAAATCGATGGGTGGCTTTCTCGGCCAAACTGCAAATCGGAATCCATGGTGACGGATCATTGGAGGAACATGTGTCGCAGCTGACACCGGAGGAGGGATGGTCCATGCGCCTTGCATGGCGCACGTGTTCAATTGGTTGTGAAAAGGTTCCTGAAAGTCTTCCACGATCTTACAGAGACTTCTAGAAAATGGGACCAGGGAAAACGTGCAATGCACTATCATTCTAGATAGCCAGGCAATCAATCATCAAGTTTGTGCAGCGGAAGAACGGCCTCCACCAAACACACTCTTGCTTATGCGTTGTTTCCACCGTGGAAAATCCAGGCCTCAACATGTTGGGACGTCTGTATGAACCAGAGGGAATCCGGCCGAGATAATGATTTTTGATGATCCAGGCGGACAGGCGTAACTCCTCTGTGTAACTTTGATTGTCATCCATGTGCAGAATCATGCGTCGGGACCACCTGCAGTTTGTTGAGGCCATTCGCAGGAAGGCGACGTTATTTGTCAGTCGTCAAGGACTAAGGCGTTGAATAACCTCATTTCCTCGATTCATGTCCTGAACCAGTGCTGTGAAAATATCTGTCTGGGCAGGGGACGGGAGTGTGGCGGGAATACATCTCGCGGCCACATGAGTCGGTGGGGACTGAAATGGTTGGAGGAGGAGGAGGAGGGACATTGCGTGCAGAAGCATTGTCTGGTGTAAATGAGTGGATTTTTTCACGCAGGTGAAAAGAGAGAGGAGCAGGAGCAGCTGGAGGGAGGTAGATGGAGATGAGGAAGATAAGGCAAGATGACCGCCAAGCACTGTGGCAGTATACAAGTGGGATTTTGATGCAAGGGAGCCCCTCGGAGTCACTTGTGCAGATGGACCGCAGCATGCTGATTTGCCTGGCTAGTGACAGACGATAGTCCAGCATCCGGGTAGAGGATGACTTGCTGGCTCTCACCAATTGGCATTCGTACCGGTATCCCAAAATGGGAGCCTTTTTCCTGCTATTGAGAGGGAGGACAAACTCAAAATACTATAGGGGAAATCCTCCATAGTCAGTTGGCCACTGCCTATGTGCGGCATCATCTCTCCTCTGACAGGTCTCACGTACTACTGCCGCGGCTGCTGGGGGAAGGTGAGGGGGTCGGAGCAGGACCAGCTCATCAGCAGCAACTAAGTTCTGGTGTCAATGATGAGCAGCTTCATTCACCATCCTAGTGAGGAGGGCTGTCGCCAGCCGCAGCAGAATGACCTGGAGCAAGACAATAACCAACAGGTGGTGGGCCTACTTTGCGACAGCACGCTGCCACCCCAGTTCCAAGTTAGAAGTTACCGCTGGACTACTCTGGCAGCCAAACTGAATTGTGTGGCCGCAACTTGCCGTGTAGTTTGAAGTGGAGAAAGCATGTCCTGCATACGGCCAGTAGTGTGGCGCTACCAGATCGGGTGTTCAGTGCGGCGGGGGGGCCACGTTACCTCCAAGGAGGAACCCGATTCTTGTCCATGGGAAATGTTGGAACGATGTCCTGTTGTCAAGATGAATCAGGCGTGGATTTGGCAAGGGTTTTCCACACACCAATGCGTTAGGCGTCAGACATAAATCGCATGACGCCTCAACCCAAACTTGAGAAATGAGTCTGGGTTCAAACTACTGCCTCAGCCATTTCTGAAGCCGACACCCGCTGATTGCAACACATCTGATGACAGTTTCTCATCTGACCACCATCCATCTTTTACCTGGACCGTATTGCCACCCACCTCCACACTCTGTCATTTGTGCCACTGTTGGACCTCATGCTGCTCTGACTGTGATGCTGCAGTCGACCTTCACACTTTGGTGTCATTGTCCACTCTGTGGCGTACTCCTAGGTTTTTGCAACCTCAGTAATTTTCATTGTGCCACTGTCTGACCTCTCTGCTGAAGCTGTTGGCTGTCGCCGTGACCTACACACTGTGTCATTGTCCCACTGTCTGCCCCTCATGCTGCTGTGTGGCTGCTGCCAATTTTACACACTGTGTCATTGTGCCACGTTGCCCTCATGCTGCTGCTGTGGTGCTCCCGTGCCCTACAATGTGTCATTGTCCCATTTTGGGGGCCTACTCCTGTTTTTCCCACCTCCAAATGTCATTGTGCCACTGTCTGACCTCTGCGCTGCTTGCCGTGACCCCACACTGTGTCATGTCCCCTGTCCCTATCCGTTTTTGCCCCCCTCCAGAATGTCTTGTCACTGTCTGACCTCATGCTGCTGCTGTGGTGCTGCCGTGACCTCACACGTGTATTTGCCCTGTCTGCCCATGCTGCGCTGTGGCTCCTCCCCGTGACCTAAACCGTGTCATTGCCCCCCAACTCTTGGGCCTACTCCTTATTTGCCCCCTCCAAAATGTCATTGTCCCACTGTTGACCTCATGCTGCTGCTGGGCGCTGCCGTGACCTAAACGTGTATTTTGCCTCTGTCGCCCTCATGCTGCTGCTGGGCCCTGATGCCCCCCCCGTGGGACCCCCCTTTTTTCCCCCTGTGTCATTTGCCATTGTTGACCCCCTTTGGGGGGGATTGGGCGGGGATGTCTCCCCCTTTTGCCGGGGGGGACCTACACCTGTGTCATTGTCCCACTCTGGGGCCCTACCCCTGTATTTTCCCACCTCCAGAATTTCATTGTGCCACTGTCTGCCCTCGCTGCTGTGTGTGACCTACACACTGTGTCATTGTCCTTTTCGCCCTCATGCTGCTGGGGCTGTTGCCGTGAGTAACACTGTGTCATTTTGCCACAGTCTGACCTCAGGCTGGCTGTGGCTGCTGCCGTCACGGACTACTACCTGCCTCAGCCACTATTCTGATGCCGCCACCCGCCTGATGCCCACATCTGCTAAAGTTTTTTTCCATCTGCCCCAAACCATCTTTACCAGGGACTGGTATTCCCACCCCCCTCCACATCTTCTTGTCCCACTACTGACCTCAGCTGCTGTGTGGCTGCTGCCGTGCCCTCCACACGTGTTTTGTCCCACTCGGGGCCCTTTAACTCCCTTTTTTGCCCCCTCCGAATGTCATTGTGTGACGGGTTGACCTCTGCTGCTGCTGTGGTGCTGCCGTGACCTACACACTGTGTCATTGTCCACTCTGGGCCTACTCCTTTTTTTTTGCCACCTCCAGAATGTCATTGTCCCCCACTGTCTGACCTATGTGCTGCTGCCGTGACCTACCACTTTGTCATTGTGCCACTGCTGACCTCTGGGCTGCTGTGGCTGTTTCCCAGTTTACACACTGTCATTGTGCCCCTGTCTGACCTAGGCTGCAAATTGGGCTGAAGCCGTGACCTACACATTTGTGCCCATTGTGACTATTGATCATGCTGCTGTGTGGTGTCCCGGGTGACCCCCAACTTGTATTGCCCCCATTGTGGCCTACTCTGATTTTGCCACCCCCAGAATGTCTTTGTGCGACGTTGCCCCACATGCTGTTTGCTGTTGCTGCTGCCGTGACCTACACACTGTGTCATTGTCCCACTTGGGGCCCTTTCTCCTGTTTTTCCCCCTTTTCCAGAATGTCATTTTTCCCCAAAGCGACCCATGCTGCTGCTGTGGCTGCTGCCTGCCTTACACGTTCTTTGTGCCATTCTGACCTCAGTTGCGCTGTGGCTGCTGCCTGCCCTTTCACACTGTCATTTTTCACTGTCTCCTCATGCTGCGCTGTGGCTGATGCCGTGACCTACACACTCTGTCATTGTGCCACTGTCTGACCTCTTTGCGGGTTTTGGGGCTGCTGTTGACTTACACACTGTGTTTTTTTCCCACTGTTTTAAAACCTCATGTGCTGCTGGGCTGCTGCCGTGACCTACAACTGTGTCATTGTCCCACTTGGGGCCCATCCCTTTTTTTTCCACTCCAGAATGTCATTGTGCCACTGTCTGCCCTCATGTGCTGCTGCCGTGACCTACACATTTGTCATTGTGCCAGTTGCCCTCATGCTGCTGCTGTGGCTGCTGCCTCCCTACAACTGTTCTTTGGGGCCACTGTTACCTTATGCTGCTGCTGTGGCTGTTCGTGACCTACCATTTGCATTGTGCCACTGTCGACCTCATGTGTGCTTGGCTGTTGCCGTGCCCTCCACACTTGTCATTGCCCACTCTGGGGCCCCTACTCCTGTTTTTCCCCACCCCCAGAATGTCATTGTGCCACTGTCTGACCCCATGTGCTGCTGTGGCTGCTCCCGTGACCTACAACTGTGTCATTGTCCCACTCTGTGGCCTATCCTGTTTTTGCCCCTCCGAATGTCTTTGTGCCCGTCTGACCTCATGCTGCTGCTGTGGCTGCTGCCGTGACCTAACACTGTCATTGTGCCCAGTCTGACCTCTTTCTGCTGCTGTGGTCTGCAGTGCCCTACACACTGTCATTGTGCCACTGTCTGACTCATGGCTGCTGTGGGATGCCGTGACCTAACACTCTGTCTTTTTTCCACTTTGACCTCATGCGCTGCTGTGGCTGCTGCCGTGACCTACACACTGTGTCATTGGCCACTGTTGACCTCTGCTGCTGCTGGGCTGTGCTGTGGCTGGCCGTGACCTACACACTGTGTCATTGTCCCACTTTTGCCTATCCTGTTTTTCCCACCCCCAAAATGTCATTGTCCCTGTCTGCCCTCATGTGTGCGCCGTGACCTAACTTCTGTCATTGTCCCACTGTCTGCCTCATCTGCTGCTGTGGTGCTGCCGGCCCTACACACGTGTCATTTGTGCCACTGCTGACCTTATTTGGGCTGCGCTGGGGGGGTGTGCGTGCTAAAACATTTGGGGCTTTTTGTCCCCCTGCCCTGACCTCATGCTGTTTTGGGGGGGTGCTTGTTTTGCCGTGCCTCCACACTGTTTGTCCATTGTCCCCTCGTGGGCCTACCCCCGTTTTTTTTTTTTTGCCCCCTCCAGAATGTCATTGTGCCACTGTCCCCCTCAGGGTGCTGCTTTGGCTGCTGCCGTGCCCTACCACGTGCATTGCCCACTCTGTGGCCTACCCCTTTGTTTTGCCACCTCCGAATGTATTGTCCCACTGTCTGACCTCTTGCTGCTGCTGTGGCTGCTGCCGGACCTACACACTGTCTTGTGCCACGTCTGACCTATGTGCTGCTGTGGCTGTGCCGTGACTAACACTTTTTATTGTGCCACTGTCTGACCTCATGCTGCTGTGGGGCGTGCCGTGCCCACACTGTTCTTTGTCCCACCTGTGGCCTATCCTGTTTTGCCACCCCAAAGTCATTGTCCCCATTTGTCTGACCTCTGCTGTTTGGGGCTGCGTGACCCACACCGTTATTGTCCCACTCTGTGGCCTACCCCTTTTTTTTGCCCCTCCAGAATGTCATTGTGCCACTGTCTGACCTCATGCTGCTCTGTGGTGCTGCCCGTGCCTACCCGTGTCAAAGGGTCCCACTTTTTTGTGGCCTACTCCCTGTTTTTTTTTTGCCACCTCCAGAATGTCTTGTGCCACGTCTGCCCTCATGCTGCTGCTCCCGTGACCTACGCATGTCATTGTGCCACTTCTGACCTCTGCTGCGTGGGGCTGATGCCGTGACCTACACACTGTTCTTTGTCCCACTGTCTGCCTCATGCTGTGCTGTGGTGCTCCCTACCAAACACACGTGCATTGTCCCCTCTGGGGCCTACTCTTTTTTTGCCACCTCCAGAATTCTTGTGCCACTGTCTGCTATGCTGCTGCTGTGGTGCTCCCCGTGCCCAACACACTGTGTCATTGCCCATTTGGGCCCCTACCCCTGTTTTTGCCCCTCCAAAATGTCATTGTGCCACTGTCTGCCTCATGCTGTGCTGCCTGACCAACCACTGTGACATTGTGCCGTGTCTGACCTCATGTGTGGTGGTGCTCCCGTGACCTACACACTGTCATTGTCCCCACTGCTGACCTATGCTTGCTGCTGTGGGATCGGCCCTACACACTCTGTCATTGTGCCACGTCTGACCTCATGCTGGCGTGGCTTGCCGTGACTACAACTGTCATTGGCCCTGTCTCCCTCATGCTGCTGCTGTGGCTGTGTGTTACCACACACTTGTCATTTTGCCACTATCTGACCTCATGTGCTGCTGTGGTCTGCCGTGATCTTCCACTGTCATTGTGCCACTGTTACCTCATGTGCTGCTGTGGCTGTGCCGAAAACCTACACCTGGGGTTTTTGTGCCACCGGGGCCCAACTCCTGTTTTTGCCACCTCCAGAATATCATTGTGCCACTGCTGACCTCATTTTCTTTGGGGCTGCCCCCGTCCCCCTCCCCACTCTGTCACTGATGTTGCCCCCTGACCCCTCACTTTTTTTTCCGCTGTCGCTCCTGACTTTATAGGCTACTTTTTCCCCTTCAGTTTTTTGGTCAGTTTTGCCCTCTAAGGGCCGAGGGGAATTTTATAGGAAGCGTTTCTAAGACGCGGCATCATTGCGTGTCATAATAAAAACACAACATTGTATAAAGACCAAACCAACTCCCCTGCATATTTTAGCTGGCACAACGTTCTACAACACCCTGCACGCTCTGTGCAAACTGAAAATAGCTGTTTTTTTAACGTGATTTGTCCCAAAGTAATTCGGACCGAAGTTATTTCTTGCCGAGAAATCCGGCGAAGTGAACGAACTGAATTTCGGGATATTCACCCATCTCTAATCTGCACCCCTTTCCCACCTCCCCCCAAAAAATTGTGGTGTGAAACAGAAAAATAACGTATTCATGCCATTGTTTTGGGGTCCAGTTGTTGTTGAGGTTAATACCGTAAATTTAATTGATATGTTATCTTTATTTTGTGGGTCAGTGCATATACAACAGCCAAA
>JAODAL010020221.1:0-42500 GCA_025379985.1 Phyllomedusa bahiana | reverse complement strand
AATCTCAGGGAAAAGAGGGCGTCAGCTTGGCCTCATCAGCGGCCCCACCCAGCAGTGGGTGTGGGCCGTGATCAGCGGGTCAGCAGTGAAGGTGGGAGCCAGGGAACGGGTAAAAACCCCGTTGCGGGCCCAGAAGTAGCGACAGGGGTCACGAGGCAGCGGGGGTAGCAGTCACTCAGTGCGGACGTTGGCGGTAAAACCACTACTCGGCGTTGGCAGTTCTTGCTAAAAAACCCAGAGGACCGAATTGGGTGGCCGGGCAACGTTGGCCCACGGCCCTGATCAAAACAAATGCAAATCCCATCCGATGGCCTGGGAGAAACGTTGCAAAAATGTTTGGTGCAGTGTGCCCCCCAGCTGCCCCCAGTGGCAGCTGCATTGCAAATAAAGGCTCCCACCACTGCGAAGGGAGTTTTTCTTTTGTCTCGTCTCCCGGTCCAGATGTCCGCTCCTCGTACTCATGGCTCCGCATTCGTTCACGAGGAGATTGAAAAAGGACAACAGTAGTGCCCAAACCATAAAAAGGTGCAGAAGTGCCCGGCTCCTGCCCAAGTTTTTTGGGTATGACCCCTCTTTCCCAATGGTGGATCTGCACCGTTAGAGAATTAAGGGCCTGTCCAGCGAGGTGGAGAGTTCCAAGCCGTATTTTTTTTTCCAAAAAGGCATACCGCCCTTCAAAAAAATGTAGAACGAAGGGGGGCCACCCCTTGAGTTACGGTTTTTTCCCGGTGCACGAAAGCGTGGACGTGTGGAGCTGTAATTTGGGTCGGGCCAGACTGCCCTTTAGGGCCCCTGGGTAATGGCTTCCTGTCCCCACCCAACAATTTGGGGAAGGAACGCGCTTTTCACCTGTTTAAATCTGCTGCTCCTCCCCCAATGTCCGCCTCCCCTCCCCACCCCCACTCCCCCCACAAGTAATGCCCCATCATACACATGGTGGGGGACAGCGGTGTCCCGAAATTTTCCATTTGGCTTCCCTGGGCAAACGAAGTCACACAGGGGGAAATGCTCTGGCATCCCAAAGAATCGAGTGTGGCTTTTCCGCGCCAACTGAAAAACGGAACCATGGTGACGGCAGGGGAGTAACTGGTTTTTCGTGGGGCCCCCGAGGGGGGTGGTCCTTTGCCCCTGCTGGGCAGTGTTCAATCTGGTGTGAAAAGGTTCTGAAGTCTTCCACGATCTTCAGAAGATTTAAAATGGCCGGAAACTGGCATGACTTCCCCTTTCCTACAAAGCCAGGAACACCCTCCTCGAGTTGCGGGCGAAAGGCTCCCCCCCCCCACACGTGATTGCGTTTTCCCCCCGTTGGAAAATTCCAGCCTGCACATTTTGGACCGGACTGTTGAACAGAGAAAGGCCATTCGTTTTTTGAGTTCCGGCGGGGGAGTACTCCCCTTTGTATTTGATGTCAGCTAGTGGCGCTCAGCGTGACACCTGCCCTTTTTTGGGCCCTTCGAGGTGGGATTTTTTTTCAGTCGCCGGACTACGGGGTGAATAACATCTTCCCCTGTTCATTTTCTGGAACGTCGAAAAATCTGTTTGGGCAGGGTATGGAGTGTGGCGATACATCTCGCCCACATGGTCGGTGGGGCTGAAATGGGGAGGCGGGAGGAGGAGGGGGGGGACAGGAGCAGAACATTGTTGGTGAAATGAGTGATTTTCAACCGGGACAGGAGAGGAGGGCAGGGCGTGGAGGGGTAGAGGGTGAGGAAGATGGGCAGATACCCCCCAAACACCGTGGCAGTATACAGTGGGAAGGGGGGCAGGAGTCCCTGAGTCCTTGTGAGATGCCGCAGCATGCTGATTTGCCTGGTATGACAGCCGAATTCACCTATGGCGGGGTGACTTCGGCTCTCCCCCTATTGGACCCCCCACTTACCGGTCCAACATGGGGCCTTTTTCCCACTGTAGGGAGGCAAATAAAATCTTTTAGAGAAATCCTCGTAGCCAGTTGGCTGCCATGTGCGGCTCGTCGTCCTCTGACGGCTGACCGGGGGGTTCCCCAGCGCTCACGTACTACTCTGCGGCTGTGTGGGAAGGTGGGGGGGAGGGGCAAACCAGCTCCATCAGCAGAAACCTAATTTTTGGAGCCCGCTGATAAACAGTTTTCCCACCCGCCAAAAAGAAGAGGGCATGGGCCAGCACCCGAAAGGACCGGGAAAGCGGGACCCTGAACCAACAAAATGGGGCCAACTTGGAAAACCCAATCGGGCCACCCCCACTTAAAAGATCCGCGGACTACGGGCATTCAAACTGGTGTTGGCCGAAATTTGCCAAATTTTTCATTTGGAGAACGCCCAGTTCAGGGGCGGGGGGGGGCCATAAACCCCCCCAAAGGGAAAACCCCTTTTTTTAAAGGGAAAAAATGGGGAACAAACTGCCCAAAAGGGTCAAGATGAATCAGGGTATCGCCAGGTTTTCCACACACCAATGCCTTAGGCGTCAGTTTTAAATCCCCCATAATCCCTTTCACCAAAAATTTTTATGAAATATTCTGGTTAAAAACTAAAACCCAAAGCCACTATTCGATGCCGCAACCCCCTTTATGCCACCTTTCTGCTCCCAAAGTTGCCCCATCTCCCCTACCCCCATTTTTACCAGGGACTGGTTTTTCCCACCCACCTCCACACTCTTCATTGGCCCATTTGGGGGCCCTCATGCTGCTGCTGCGTTGGGGTGCCTTTCCCCTCCAACCCTGTCTTTGTCCCACTCTCTGCCCTCATGCTGCTGCGATTGTTTTCCCCTTGGTAAACCCCACACGGGGGCATTTGTGCCTTCCTTCTGAACCCCAGGGTTTTTGCTTTTGTTCCTACCGTGGCCCCCCAAATTTCTGTGTTTGGGGGCCACTTGTGGTTTATAAATCTCCAAAAAATTGGGAATCTGGGCAAAGAACAAAGAGTACTTTGATCACTAAATTTACTTTTTTGGGCCATAGGCAAATTTAAAACCTCTATCAGCCCCCTATCTTTTAAACACAAAACGTAATTTTAAATTAAAACAAAACTTTTAAACCCTTTCCAAAAACACACTATTTAAAAACCTGATCTCAAATCCTCATCATTTAACCCTTTTTTTTCAAAAAAGAGGGAATAACCCCCCTTTCACCCATCAAGTCTGGTGGAACCCCCAAATTTTAAAAGGAGAGCCTTATATCAATGGGCAAAGTACTACTTAAGAAGGGCCCCAAGCAACTATTTTGGGCAGTGGTCCCAAATCTCATAGACACCGAACAAATAAGGCCCCCTTGGCCCACCGTCTGGGGCAGGGGGACACTTGTAACAAGGTGAGAATCACAATTTAAAACGTATGTTGGTGGGAAAACGCAAACTGAATGCTCCAAAAATTTGTTTGAAATAAATTCTGTCAAAATATGAAAATTTTTCTTTCAAAAAATTAAGTAAAACAACTAAACGGAGATAGGGAGATTAATAATTTTTCGGGCCCATCCGTTTTTCCCTTTGAATTAAACAAAAATTACAACGAAAACATAGAATCTCTGAGAGAAAAAATTTAAGGAAAGGAAAACAAAAAACAAATATCTGAGGGATAAAAAAAAGATTTTTGATAAAAAATCGGGTTTTTAAAAATTTGGAAAAAAAATTTTTACCTACAAACAAATCGTTTTCCAATCTTAAAGATTCCGGGGACTTCTGCTTTTTGAAGAACCCAACCCCCGGGTTTAATTTAAAAGTTTAAAACGCAGGGGAAAAAAAAGTGGCTGGGGAAAAGGGGTCAGAGAAAAAAACAGAGGTTGGACAAATAAAAAAGGGGGCAAAAAAAAATCTTCATTTGGGCAGTGAAAGACCAAAATTTTCCTCAGAGATGTAAATTTGGGGAAGGGGGGATCAGGGGGATCAAAAAACTTTTGTCCTCTTCTCCCATCCTTTTGGTTTGTGGTGGCCCAGGGTTTGGGGGAGCACAGGCAATAAATTTTAAATGGAAATTTACAAATACGCCACCAGTGGCAAAAAATGGACAGGTTATGAACACAGCGCAAACTTCAACTCAGACACAAATACATCCTTTTTTTTTTAGAACCCCCAAGGTTCTCTTGGGGAATCCAAAAAGGGGAATATCAAAATAACAAAGGAGGGGAGCACTACAAGTGAAAAACTTATCCTCTCATAGTTTAAAAACGGAAATTCAAAAAAAGGTGTTGTCATGGGGGCCCTTAACGTTCACCCCCTTTTTGGCCCAAATTTTTTAATTTTGAAATGGGTAAAAGATTTTAAATTCTTTTTGCAAGAATTTTGGCTTTGCAAAAATATCATAAAAAAAAAGTAATGATAAAAAAACCCTTTTGGGAAAAACTAAAAGGGAAAAAACTTTGGGTATCTTAAACCAATTGAAGGTTAAAGGGTTAAAGGAGACCCCATAATTCTAATATACCTTTGAAAAAATTTGAAGCCAAAATCTGGGAAATAAAACCTCCGATATCAAAAATAAATTTATTATACGTTTGTGGAAGTAAACCCCGCAAACATAAAAAAAACTACACCCCGGGACGAAAACCCCATCTTTTTTTACTTTTAAAATGGGAGGAAAAAAGTAGCTTTTTCAGAACTAAAATCTAACAGGGAAATAGAAATAAAACCCCAAAGTGCCCAAGGGGGGGTAATTTTTGTCATCTTAAATAAAATTTGACTTAGAGCGATGGTTAAAGGAAAATTTGGGGGTGATTCAAAAAACATATGAGGGCTTCCAAAAGCCCCAACCAATAGTATCGGGAAGGAAAAAAAAAAAGGTTTTGGGGTTTTGGGGAAAGGAAAAAAAATTAATTACTGGGGGAGGAGTAGAAATTTATGCAAAATGTGAACCCTTTACTATTGCTACCTTTTGGCATTACCAAAAGTGATAAAGGGGTTGTGCCAATACCGGAAGACCGATAGCTCATTAGAAAAAATTTTAAAACACAAGGACCCAGCATGTATGTTGACGTTTTCTGATGCCCTTTGTCAGGGGCCCCCTTTCCCTTTTCATATAAAAAAAATACAAGGACACGGTGATAAGAAATTAAACCCGATCTAGTATGAGGGGGGAAAACCCCACTTTTTTTGCAAGTTTAGACGTAAAAACCCCTTTATACGTAAAAAAATCAACATAAACCGGGGCCCTGAAAGCAATCAAGTTTTTTTTTGAAAAAAAAGAGGTACACAATTTACGGAACAAAATTTGATTTTTTTTTTTACAGCTATTAAATTTTTTTTTGACACATAACTATTTTTTTTTTTTTTTTTGGGCCACCTTTTAAATTACCAAAAATAAAAGGCCCCCGGCCCAAGGGAACCGTCTGTGAAACCCAAAGTTTTCCCAACATTTTTTAGGTTGGTGGGGGGGGATGTGCTATTGTTTTTTTTGAACACCTTGAAATTTTCCACAAAAGGGATTTTTTTTTGGGGTCGCCTTATTGAGGGATAATAAACTGTTTTTTTGGGGATGGTATTTAAAAAAATTATTCAGGGTTTTGGATGAAATTCACATTTGGAAAATTTAAACGGGAGAAAAAAAATTTTTGGATCTTGAAATTATGTTGGGAAAGAAAATAAGCCCGAACCCGGGCAAAGATAATTTTTTAAAAATCGGCTACCAAATAGGTTTTTTACAATTTTCTAGTTTTGGGATCCACCCTTTACAAAAAAAGGGGATTCCCATAGGCCAATTTCTTAGGGCTCGAAAAAATTGTTCTTAAAAATTAGGGGATTTCAATGAAGAATGAAAAAAGTTTTTAAAAACACGTTTTCCCGGCAAGTAGTTATCCTAAAAAATTTTGAAGGGGAAAGGGGTTTAATTTGGGCTTTTACCAGTGACAGAGGTTTTTTAAATTTAAAAAGTAAAAAGGGAAAAACGAAAAAAAAAAAGATTTAAAATTTGGGTTTTATAGGTACCTTTGATGATAGGGCTAATGAAATGGGGCTATAAAATTAGAAGACTTGGCACATTCTGAAGGGAAAACCAGTATTCTCTGAGGTGATTTTTAAATTTCCCTAGTGTCACTTATAGAAGAGGAAGAAATCTTTGGGAAGAATTTGTACATAGTCATTGTTTGAGGGAGATGGCAAAAAAACATGGTTGCAGTTTTCCGGGGGTAGGGCCAATCCCCGTGGCCCAACCCCGTTATTTGTCCATTTTAAATGGAAAACTAAAAATTTTTTTTAATCCCATTTTATAAAGAAGATTTTTAGATAAGGGCAAATTTAACAATTTTAAAAACCGAGGGGGGGTTTATGGGGGGGTATGTTGTAAACCCGCCCCCAAGATCTATGTGGGGAAAAACCATACGGAGTTTTTTTCTTTGGATCTCGAAAAAATCTGGTACTAAAAAAATAGAGGTGAAAAACCCCCCGCAAGCCCCCTTTTTTGGGAAATACATAATGGGGGAAAAAAAGGTGGTAAAATTTGGGGCTTTTTGTAGGAAAAAGCTAGGGGGAAAAAAAGGGCGATTTGGATGTAGTTTTGTTGCAGGGGAAAGGCAAAGATGGATAACAGACTCCCAAAACATTTAAAAACCCAAAAAGGGCCTTTAAAAGAAGGTTTTCATTTTCGGGAATTTTTTTGATCTTTTGATTCCCCCCTTTTAATAATTTTTTGAAGAAACATGATATATTGATTAAGTAAGGTCCCAAATGGGGTATGCACGTTGAATATATGAATTGGAAGAATCAGAGGTTTATTATTTTGGGTTTTTTTTTTTTTTTCAAAACCCCTCTTCCATCTCCTTCGCGCCCCTTTCCCCCTCCCCCCTCCCCTCTCCCCCCCCCTTTCCTTACATTTTTCCCCATTGTCCCCCCCGGGGCCTGTAATTTGGGAAAAATATTCATCACGTGAGGGGGGCCCCGGTTTTCCCATTTTTAAAAAAAATTAGGGTGCATGTAAAATTGCCCTTTTGCAAGGGGACTATTCAGTATTTACTCATTTTAAAGTAGAGATTTTAAATTTTTCCTGCTTGCGGGGCTGGGCTAGTGCGGGGTGGAGCAGCCCGCATGAGGTGGGATTTGAAAATACTGGAGTTTTTTTTGCTCCCATTGTGATTTGGTGGGTTGAAAAGGCTAGCTTGAGCCCCTAGGGGGAGAAAACTTCAAAGGGGAATTTTGAGGTCCGACCCGTGGGAGGGGGGGCTAGCCTTTGACCTACAGTTTTTAAATTTAAAAAGAGTATTAAAATTCATGTGAAAAGAAGTAGGGTTTTTGAATATAGTCCCTTTAGAATTTTGATAATTTGATATTGAAGAGAAAGGGGCCCTTTTGGGAAGGGCAAAGATGGCAGGGTGTGTGTAATGTGATACCTAGTCTGCTTTTGTTCATTCTAGGTGAAAGGGGACGCAGTTTTCAATTTAAAAAGAAAAGAAAAGGGGATGGGGAACCCATCACAGTCAGGGGTGAGGTGTTTTTTTTGGTGCAGGCAAATTTGGGACGGGCAGTACGGGGAAGAGGGGCGCAAGGGCCCCTTTGGAGAGGCGGAAAAATTTTTCTGAAGGTTGTTGGGCCCCATGAGAGTTGGGGGGGCAGCTTTGCAGGACAAGGTTTTGATGTGCGCGCGCGGAAGGGGGAGTGGGGGTTTAAAGTGGATTCTCTTATGGCTAATTTAATTTAGCCCTGAATGGGGGGTTTACCAAAAATGATATAAAAGGGGAACTGAGCTCAACCCATGTGATCGGGCCTTAAAACCTTGATAAACCAAAGGTTTGTTTGGGGAAACATGTCGGCGAGGTCAGGCCCTTTACGTTTTTAAAATTTTGATTTTCCCCACCTTTTGTCTACAAGTGTCACCCCGCTGCAGGGCGGTGGGCACAAGGGGGGCCCCTTTTTTTTCTGTGCAATGAATTAGGGACCCATGCCCCAAATTTTCTTGGGGTCCCCTTTCTGAAGTAAAAACTTTTTATAAAAATTTTAAAGGCTTTTCCCGTTAAAGGTGGGGTTTCCCCCCAACTTTATGATAGAAAAGGGGTTATTCCCTCTTTTAGAAAACAAAAAAAAAGGGGGAAATGATGAGGGGTAGAGATCAAATTTTAAAAAAGTGTTTTTAGAGGTTAAAGGGGTTAGATATAATAAAATTTTCGTTTTAGTGTTTTAAAAGATAGGAACTTTATTTGAGGGTTTTAGTTTGCCTAAGGCAAAAAAGTAAATATAACTCGTGGGCCCACTCCTATTGGGGCCACCTCCACACTTGTCAATTTTGCCAATCTGGGCCTTCTCCTGTTTTTGCCCCCCTACAGGAAAGTAATTGTGCCCCCTGTTCCCCGACCTCCCCTTTCTGCTGCCCCGTGGCTTCTGCCGTGACCTACACAAAATCTGTCATTTCCCCGCCGGACCTCATCTGTTTCTGTTGCTCCTGCCTGAATTTCAAACTCGTCATTGTGCCACTCTGTGGGCCCAATCCTTTTGTTTTCCAAATCCAAATGTCATTGGCCACCGGGCTGACCTCTTGCTGCTGGCCCGTGGCTGCTGCCCGTGCCCACATACTCTGTCATTGTGCCACTCGGGGGTACTCCTTTTTTTTTTGGCCACCTTTCCCGAAAAATCATTGTTCCAATTTCGACCCCATGCTGTGCGTGGCTGGCTGCCCGTGAACCTTAAAACACTCTGTCAATTTTGCCACTGTCTGACCTCATGCTGCTGCTTTTTGCTTTCCGCTGTGAACCCACATTGTGTCCCTTTTGGCCCCCTCTCTGGCCCACTACTGTTTTTGCCACCTCCCCGAAAAATCATTGTTCCACTGTCCCTTTCCACATGTTGCTTTCGTGGCCTTGGGAGTGACCTACACCCTTCATTGTTCCACTCTGTGGGCCCAAATCCCCCTTTTTTTTCCAACCCCCGAAAGTCCCTTTTGCCACTGTCTGACCCCCATGCTCCCCCAAATACAATAAATTTGTGTAGGGCACTCAGGGTTTTCCCCAGTTCTAAACCCACTTTTCCCCGGAGAAACAAAGTCACACGGTGAGGGGAAATGTCCCCGTCATGCCCAAGAAATCAATGTGGTTTTTTTCCCCTTTTCCGACCAACTGCAAATGGGGAAAAAAAGGTGCGGACAATGGGAGTAGCATTGGGGTCCGGGGCTGCAAAACCAGTAGGGTTGGGCCAATGCAACCCGCATGGTGCACGTGTTCAAAATCTGGTTGTGAAAAGGTTTCTGAAGTCTTCCACCGATCTTCAGAAGATTCTGAAAATGGCTAGGAAACTGTGCATGCACTTCATCCATTCCTACAAAGCCAGGAACACCCTCCTCCGTTGGACTTCCAGCCTGCACATGTTGGACCGACTGTATGAACATAGAAAGGCCATTAATGACTCCCCTGTGTAACTTTGATGTCAGCCAGTGGCAGCTGATGCGTGACACCTGCCGTTTGTTGAGGCCATTCGAGAAGGTGACGTTATTTGTCAGTCGCCAGGACTACGGGATGATTAACGTCATTCCACTGCTTCATGTCCTGGAACAGATGCTGAAAAATCTGTCCGGGCAGGGGACTGGAGGCGTGGCGACTACATCTCGCGGCCACATGAGTCCGGCGGTGACTGAACTGGAGGAGGAGGAGGACATTGGAGCAGAAGCATTGTCTAGATGGAGATGAGGAAGACGAGGCAGATGATCCGCAAGCATCGTGGCAGTATACAGTGGAGATGGAGGCAGGGAGTCCCTCGGAGTCACTTGTGCAGATGGCCTGCAGCATGCTGATTTGCCTGGCTAGTGACAGCCAAATAGTCACCATCCGGCAGAGGGATGACTTCTGGCTCTCCACCCTATTGGATCCTCGCTACCGGTCCAAAATGGGAGGCTTTTTCCCAGCTGCTGAGAGGGAGGACAAACTCAAAATACTATAGGGAAATCCTCCGTAGTCAGTTGGCCGCTGCCTATGTGCGGCATGTTGAGCAGTACAAGCTCCATCAGCAGCAACCTAAGTCTGGAGTCACTGATGAGCAGCTTCCTTCACCCGCCTAGTGAGGAGGGCAGTCGCCAGCAGCAGGACCTGGAGCAGACCCTGAAACAACAGGTGGTGGCCTACTTGGACAGCACTCTGCCACCCCAGTTAGTAGATCCGTTGGACTACTGGGCAGCCAAACTGAATGTGTGGCCGCAACTTGCCGACTTTGCAGTGGAGAAGCTGTCCTGCCCGGCCAGTAGTGTGGCATCAGAGCGGGTGTTCAGTGCGGCGGGGGCCATCGTTACCCCAAGGAGAACCCGCTTGTCCACGGGAAATGTGGAACGACTGACCTTTGTCAAGATGAATCAGGCATGAATCGGCCAGGATTTCCACACACCAATGCCTTAGGCGTCAGACTACATCAGCCATGATGCCTCACCCAAACTTTGAGAAATGAGTCTGGGTTCAAACTACCTGCCTCAGCCGTTATTCTGATGCCGCCACCCGCCTGATGCCACACATCTGCTGACAGTTTCTCCATGTGCTTACCACCATCTTTACCAGTAACTGGTATTGCCACACACCTCCACACTATGTCATTGTGCCACTCTATGACCTCATGCTGTTGCTGGTGCCGTGACATCCACACTGTGTCATTGTGCCACTCTCTGACCTCATGCTGTTGCTCCTGCCGCCGTCACCTCCACTCTCTGTCATTGTGCCACTCTGTGGCCTACTCCAGTTTTTGCCACCTCCAGAATTTCATTGTGCCACTCTCTGACCTCATGCTGTGGCTGCTGCCGTGCCCTCCACATTGAGTCATTGTGCCACTCTGTGGCCTACTCCTGTTTTTTCCACCTCCAGAATTTCACTGTGCCACTCTCTGACCTCATGCTGCTGCTGCCGTGACCTCCACTCTCTGTCATTGTGCCACTCTGTGGCCTACTACTGTTTTGCACCTCCAGAATGTAATTGTGCCACTGCCTGACCTCATGCTGCTGCTGTGGCTGCTGCTGTGGCTGCTGCCGTGACCTCCACACTCTGTCATTGTGCCACTGTCTGACCTCATGCTGCTGCTGTGGCAGCTGCCGTGACCTCCAGAATGTCTTTGTGCCACTGTCTGACCTCATGCTACTGCTGTGGCTGCTACCGTGACCTCCACACTCTGTCATTGTCCCACTGTCTGACCTCATGCTGCTGCTATGGCTGTTGCCGTGACCTCCACACTGTGTCATTGTGCCACTGTCTGAACTCATGCTGATGCTGTGGCTGCTGCCGTGACCTCCACACTCTGTCATTGTGCCACTGCCTGACCTCATGCTGCTGCTGTGGCTGCTGCCGTGACCTCCACACTCTGTCATTGTGCCACTGTCTGACCTCATGCTGCTGCTGTGGCTGCTGCCGTGACCTCCACACTCTGTCATTGTGCCACTGTCTGACCTCATGCTGCTGCTGTGGCTGTTGCCATGACCTCCACACTGTATCATTGTGCCACTGTCTGACCTCATGCTGTTGCTGTGGCTGCTGCCGTGACCTCCACTCTCTGTCATTGTGCCACTGCCTGATCTCATGCTGCTGCTGTGGCTGCTGCCGTGACCTCCACACTCTGTCATTGTACCACTGTCTGACCTCATGCTGCTGCTGTTGCTGCTACCGTGACCTCCAGAATGTCATTGTGCCACTGTCTGACCTCCTGCTACTGCTGTGGCTGCTGCAGCGGCAGATGCCGTGACCTCCACACTGGATCATTGTGCCACTGTCTGACCTCATGCTGTTGCTGTGGCTGCTGCCGTGACCTCCACTCTCTGTCATTGTGCCACTGCCTGACCTCATGCTGCTGCTGTGGCTGCTGCCGTGACCTCCACACTCTGTCATTGTACCACTGTCTGACCTCATGCTGCTGCTGTGGCTGATACCGTGATATCCACACTGTGTTATTGTGCCACTCTCTGACCTCATGCTGTTGCTTCTGCCGCCGTCACCTCCACTCTCTGTCATTGTGCCACTCTGTGGCCTACTCCAGTTTTTGCAACCTCCAGAATTTCATTGTGCCACTCTCTGACCTCATGCTGTGGCTGCTGCCGTGCCCTCCACACTGAGTCATTGTGCCACTCTGTGGCCTACACCTGTTTTTTCCACCTCCAGAATTTCACTGTGCCACTCTCTGACCTCATGCTGCTGCTGCCGTGACCTCCACTCTCTGTCCTTGTGCCACTCTGTTGCTTACTACTGTTTTGCCACCTCCAGAATGTCATTGTGCCACTGCCTGACCTCATGCTGCTGCTGTGGCTGCTGCTGTGGCTGCTGCCGTGACCTCCACACTGTGTCATTGTGCCACTCTGACCTCATGCTGCTGCTGTGGCTGTTGCCACCTCCAGAATATCATTGTGCCACTGTCTGACCTCATGCTACTGCTTTGGCTGCTGACGTGACCTCCACACTCTGACATTGTGCCACTGTCTGAACTCATGCTGCTGCTATGGCAGTTGCCGTGACCTCCACACTGTGTCATTGTGCCACTGTCTGAACTCATGCTGTTGCTGTGGCTGCTGCCGTGACCTCCACTCTCTGTCATTGTGCCACTGCCTGACCTCATGCTGCCGCTGTGGCTGCTGCCGTGACCTCCACATTCTGTCATTGTTGCCACTATGTCTGTACCTCATGTCATGAACCTGCTGTGGGCTGTGCCGTACCTCCACACTTGTCATTGTGCCACTGTCTGACCTCATGCTGCTGCTGTGCTGTTGCCGTGACCTCCACTATGTATCATTGTGCCACGGTCTGACCTCATGCTGTTGCTGTGGCTGCTGCCGTGACCTCCACTATCTGTCATTGTACCACTGTCTGACCTCATGCTGCTGCTGTGGCTGTTGCCGTGACCCCCACACTCTGTCATTGTGCCACTGTCTGACCTCATGCTGCTGCTGTGGCTGCTGCCGTGACCTCCAGAATGTCATTGTGCCACTGTCTGACCTCATGCTGCTGCTGTGGCTGCTGCTGTGGCTGCTGCCGTGACCTCCACTCTCTGTCATTGTGCCACTCTGTGGCCTACTACTGTTTTTCCACCTCCAGAATGTCATTGTGCCACTGTCTGACCTCCTGCTGGTGCTGTGGCTGCTGCCCTGTCCGCTCCTGTCTGTCATGGTGCCACTGTCTGACCTCATGCTGCTGCTGGGGCGGCTGCTGTGGCTGCTGCCGTGGCTGCTGCCGTGACCTCCACACTTTGTCATTGTGCCACTGTCTGACCTCATGCTGCTGCTGTGGCTGTTGCCGTGACCTCCACACTCTGTCATTGTGCCACTGTCTGACCTCATGCTGCTGCTGTGGCTGCTGCCGTGACCTCCACACTCTGTCATTCTGCCACTCTGTGGCTTACTACTGTTTTGCCACCTCCAGAATGTCATTGTGCCACTGTCTGACCTCATGCTGCTGCTGTCCCTGCTGCCGTGCCCTCCACACTGTGTCATTTTGCCACTCTCTGACCACATGCTGCTGCTGCCGTATCCTCCACACTGTGTCATTGTGCCACTCTGTGGCCTATTACTGTTTTGTCACCTCCAGAATGTCATTGTGCCACTGTCTGACCTCATGCTGCTGCTGTGGCTGCTGCCGTGACCTCCACACTGTGTCATTGTGCCACTCTCTGACCTCATGCTGCTTCTGCTGCCGTGACCTCCACTCTCTGTCATTGTGCCACTCTGTGGCCTACTACTGTTTTGCCACCTCCAGAATGTCATTGTGCCACTGCCTGACCTCATGCTGCTTCTGTGGCTGTGGCTGTGACCTCCACACTGTGTCATTGTCCCACTCTGTTGCCTACTCCTGTTTTTGCCACCTCCAGAATGTCATTGTGCCACTGTCTGACCTCATGCTGCTGCCGTGACCTCCACACTGTGTCATTGTGCCACTCTGTGGCCTATTCCTGTTTTTTACCACCTCCAGAATATCATTGTGCCACTGTCTGACCTCATGCTGCTGCTCTGGCTGCTGCCGTAACCTACACACTGTGTTATTGTGCCACTCTGTGGCCTACTCCTGTTTTTGCCACCTCCAGAATGTCATTGTGCCACTCTCTGACCTCATGCTGCTGTGGCTGCTGCCGTCACCTCCACACTCTGTCACTGATGTTGCCACCTGAGCCCTCAGATTGTTTTTTTCCAGCTTTCGCTGCCATGACTATATCAGGCTACATTCCCGCTTCAGTTTTGTGGTCAGTTTTGCCCACTTAAGTGCCCAGGGAATTTTATAGTGAAGCGATTCTAAGAGCGGCGGCAGTCATATGTGTGTCATACTAAAACACAACATTGTATGAAGACCAAACCAAGCTCCCTCTGCATATTTAAGCATGGCACAATGTTCTACAGCACCCTACAGGCTCTGTGCAGCCTGGAAATAGCTGTTTTTTTAACGTGATTCGTCCCGAAGCAATTCGGACCGAAACAAATTTTGTCGGGAAATTCGGCAACGTCACCGAATCGAATTTTTGAGAACTTCGCCCATCTCTAGCGCCCAAGCAGCAGTTTACACCCACATGTAGGGTATTGCCGAACTTGGAAGACATTGCATAACACAATTTTGGGTCTTTTTTTCCAGGATTCCTTTTAAAAATTTAACATTTTCAGCTAAAATTGCAGATTATTGGAAAAAATATATATTTTTTTATTTTCAGTGCCGAACGCTAAAATAATTTGTGAAACACCTGTGGGGTCGATATACTCACTGCACCTATGGATATATTCCGTAAGGGGTATAGTTTCTAATATGGGGTCTTTTTAGGGGTATTTATTAAGTTTTGGAACCTCAGGGTGTCCGCAAACCTGAAATGGCGCCTAAATAAAATGGTAATGAAAATGAGACCCCAGAGTCCTGTAAGCGCTTCTCCTATTCTGAGGCTTGTGGTTGAGCCAAATAGCACACTAGGGCCACATATGGGATATCTCTGAAAACGGCAGAATCTGGGGAATCAATATTAATTTGCATTTCCCTGATCACATTTACCGTATTCTTGTGAATAATGGATAAAAATTGAAATCTGCAAAAAAAGTGAAATTTTAAAATTTCACCACCACTTCGCTTTAATTTCTGTGAAATATCTAAAGGGTCAACAAACTTCTTAAATGCTTTTTTAAATGCTTTAAGGGGTGTAGTTTCTTAGATGGGGTCATTTATTGGGATATCTAACATACAGGCCCCTCAAAGCCAAGTCAGAACTTGACTGGTCCCTAAAAAAATCAATTTAGCAAATTTTCTTGAAAATGTGAAAAAATACTACTATATTTCTAAGCCCCTTAATGTAGTACAAAAAAAAACATTAAAAAAATGATGCCAACCTACAGTAGACATTTGGTAAATGCTATTTACAAACTATTTTGAGTGGAATAACTGTCTTACACGGAGAAATTTTTGAACTTTGAAAATTGCTAATTTTTGCAAATTTTCATGATATTTTTATATTTTTCACAAATAAACAAGGGCTTTTTGGACCAAAATGTATTACTAACTTAAAGCACAATGTGTCTCGAGAAAACAGTCTCTGAATCACTTGGATAGGTAAAAGTGTCAAAAAGTTATTCTCACATAAAGTGACACATGTCAGATTTTAAAACCAGGGCTCTGTCAGGAAGGCCAAAACTGGCTACGGCGGTAAGGGGTTAAATGGTCTTCAGAATAAGGGGACAGTGAAACAAGTAACTTGCAATTGGATGTCATTAACAAAGCGGTCTTGTATTCACAGTTTTCCTTATCTTCTGTTTCTGTTTACACTGATATCCAATGCAGGTCGGATCCCTCCTCCTTGCATTTCACTAGCTTAGAGCTTTACATTCTGTTCAGCCCCCGGTCGGCCGTATTCACAGAGCTTGCATTCCTGCCTTTCACTCAAAGTAAGGGACTGGCACATTTTCACTCTGCACAGCCAGAAGAAACAGAATAACACTGCAGGGCTTCTATAATCAGGAAACAGCACAACTGTGTGTCGATCCCTGCCTCTCCTGCATAGAAGGGAGATCTGTGGCATTCATAGAAAGCTGGTTTCAAGTGTAACAAATCTCAAGCTGTGAGAGAAGAGATCAGTGCTCAGTCTAGATTGAATGCATCCTGTGGTATGTATACAGCTCTTACAAAATAAGGCTGATAGGGAGAGACACAGTGACTTGTGGACAGAGATGGGGCGGGGAGTCTCGGGAGCAAGCATGGACAGTGAAGGGGGGATGATGTCACCCAGCTGGGAGGGGAAGAAACGCCCCTGCATTTCTAGAGTTGAGAAGCTGAGAGCAGTATGAATAAGCCGAACTAAAGAAGCGATACATCCCTTTTAAGGGTGGCCAGGAGATTTCAACCATTATCGCACACCACCTTGCCTGGCACACGGTTCTTGTCACCTAACCAGCGCTCGGTCTCGTTGCTAAGAGCCGTCCACAGCTCCTGACCTGTGTGTGGACGGTCTCCAAGACAGATTCATTTCAACACGGCCTGGTTTCTCTGGGCAAGTGATGCTACCAGTGGACCTTGGGGGAAAGAACCCTGCACCATCCCTGCGGTTTTAAAGCGCATACGCCGAGCCTGAGAGTCACCGTCACCACCAGAGACATCCCCCCAGCTCACCCAGTGAGCTGTCACAGAGATATAGTGGCCTTGGCCGTGCTTACTAGTCCATGTATCGGTAGTGAGATGGACTTTGCCAGACACAGATGCAGACAACTCGCTTGAGATTATAGATGACACGTGGCTGGCCAGGGCAGGGAAGGCTTTTTTGGAAAACAAATGCCTGCTCGGCATCTGGTATTGGGGGCAGGCAAGGGTCATGATGTGGCGGAACACATCTGTGTCCACCAGACAGAAAGGCAACATTTCCAAGGCCAAAAGCCTGGCAATACCGACATTCAGGCTTTTGGCTTTGGGATGGTTTGGGTTAAAGTGTTTCTTCTGCTCCCAAAACTGGTAGACAGAAGGCTGGCTGCTAGACTGGCCGCTGTATGGCGTGCAGGTCAAAACTGGTGGAAGGAGAAGGGGTTAGGCTGTGGTCCCCTTGGGGGTGCTGGTGGTACTCAGGCGATGGTGGAGGCTGAAGCAGAGGCTGATCCCTGATCATGACGCTGAGAGACATGGGCAGCTGAGGAACGCTTGGTCTTGGAAGTGGCGGAAGATGAGGAGGCAGAGAAAGAGGTTGTGACAGTGGTTGGAAGCCTGGGATCGGTGTGGCCTTCTTTCGCCAAATGTTTCCTCCATTTCAACTCATGTTCGCTGCATGTGACTAGACATGTTGGTGGTGGTTTAAACACCTTAGATTCTTCCCTCTACTGATGCGTTTACGGCAAAGGCGGCATATGACATCGCTGGGTGAATCAGAGGCTTAATCGAAAAAGGCTCAGGCTTGAGAGGTCCTGGACCTTTTCGACGGCGATAAGCAAGGAGCGGCGTTTCCGCTGATCATGGCTGGTGGAATAATCTCAGCGGACTTGTGCGACTGCCCTCTCCCTTTTTGAGGCGGGACCCGTACTGACACTACCCCATTGTCTTCCTCCTCGTCCAGTGATGAAGCGTTCGCAAGCAAATTCTGCTGAAAAGACCACATTGGATCCGCAATGTCGTCATCATCATCGCAGCAGCAGCACAAGTGACTTCCTTGTCCTGACATTCTACATCCTGGAGCTGCGGGCTACAAGCAACAGGCACTGCAAGGTGTTGCCAACCTCCCCGGATTTTTGCCGATTAACCGGCTTCCTTCTCCTCCTCTGATGGCATCAGCGATTGGGCGTCAGAGCAGACTAATTCATCCTCTTGGGCCTCTTGATCTTTTGAAATGTCTTCTGACCCCAACCGCATTTTGTCATCAAAGAGGTCTTCAGAAAATGGATTATCCACAGTGGTGCGTACATGAGTTGACATTCGGGTTGCTTTCGCTTCATGTTGGACGGATGCTGACGATGATGATGACGACATTTGTGGCTGTGATTGGGAGGACAAGGAGGTAAGACTGCTGGATGCAGGTTGCATTAACCACTGAAGAACAGACTGGCGATGCTGTTCGTTACGGAGATACACAGGGCACCGACCCAGCGATGACAGGCCTGACGGTCCTGCAACCGACGATCCGCTGGCTTGCGTGTTGTCGCCAGCACTGGAAGGAGCACCTTCTCTCGTACCTCTACCTACATGTCCTACAGCCCTCTTTGCTCGCTTACCACCTGCATTTCACTCCATGTTCAGAAAGATAAAAATTTAAAAGGTATGGACGAGTTTTTGACAGTCTCTTATTGAAAGACAGCAAATCACAGCTATTCTTAAATCCCTCTAATTTCCAACAGCCAACCTGGATTAGAAACAGAATTGTTTCTATCACATATCTCGGAAATGCGGTCTGGTGGAAAAATCGAAACACAAAATCAACAGTGTTCTTCCTTAAGCCCCCTAAATTTACAACTCCCCAAAATGCACGATTAGCGCCCAAACTGAGATGCACCTGAGTGAAATAGGAAGTATTAAAAAAGTTATATGTATTACATATTGCGGTTTGTCCACCACTGACAACATGCGGCAGTACAATGAAATAAAGTGTAAAACAATTTGCGTACAAGTGCACGATTAAGCGACCAAACGTGAGACGCACTGAGTGAAATATATGTATTGAACAGTTTATATGGAATTAAATATGGCCGGCCTTCGCACAACCCTGAACAACAGGCGTGACAATTTGCTATCAAATAAGTCTATAACAATTGCGTTCATCACTGAGCTCTATGCGCCAACCAGACGCACAGACTTGCAATAAAAGATTTAAATGTAATATGTATTAATATGCGCGTTCCATCGCAACGCTCCCTTTGACAACATGCGTAATTTACTATATACTCATAAAATTGTATAACACAGTATTCGTACAACTGAGCTCTTTGCGACAAACAGACGCATGGACTGCAATAAGAATATTTAAATGTTATATGGATTAATATGGCGGCCTTTGCACCACTTTCTACAGGCATAATTTACTATAAAATATGTATAACACAATAGTGCTTACACGATGCTCCTTTGCGCAAACAGACTTATGGACTGCAAATAAAGAGTATTTTAAAAGTTATATTGGATTAAATGGCGGCCCTTATGCCCACTGACTATAGGCATAATTTTACTATAAAATATGTATAAAACAATATGCGTACAACTTGAAGCTCTATGCGCCAAACAGACACACAGACTTGCAATAAGAGTATTTAAAGTTTATATGGATTAATATGGCAGCCTTCGCAACCCACTTACGATAACTACATGGCGTAAATTTTCTATAAAATATGTATAACACAATATGCGTACAACTGTGCTATTTGTGGTAAACAGACGCACAGACTTCAATAAAAACATCAGTATTTTAAAAAGATATAGGGATAAGTTATGCTGTTTTTGGGAACACTGACAATGCGTGATTGCAATAGAACTGAAAAGATAGGGACAATTTCACCTCCAATCAGAGGTCTGCTGGCCAAAAAAGTGGTAAAAAACAATGGCTTTTTCAATTCAAGTTCACAGAACACACTGAGCTGCACAATATCTCTCTTCCTTTCAAAAGCCTCTCCACCTGCCACCCCCACCCCCCATTCCCGCAGCCCCGTGGCTGGACACACCAGAAGATATCTTTAAAACTTTCTTTAACTAAATAAAAAGTGTTGAAATTTCTCTAATCTAAACTCTATTGAGCTGTCAGCTAGGTGGATGGTTTCTTGTATAAAAAGACTATCTTTCTGAGCTGTTAAAAACAGGCTATTAGGTTTAAAATGCAGACACATCCCTGCTATGAAGTGGCATAAGACAGTAAAAATAAGCTGAACAGGAAATGCAGTTTGCATAGATAAAACAAGAGTCACATGATTTTTTGCAGCCAAGAGATCCATACAACACGGCCAAGGTGGTGACGTTGTATACATCCTCCTCCCCTCCCATCTATCCACGGAGCTGAGATTGATTGGCCGCACAAAGTGACAGGAAAACACTGAAATGGCACGATAGTAATAGATTATCTGTAAGTTGTCACCTAAACTATCGCGTGAAATTTCCGATAAGCCTAAAAACCGTGCCGATTTCAACTTTTGCCGATAATATCGCTCATCACTATTAATGACAAAACCAGTATACCAAGAACAATATAACCAAATAGCAACAAAATGCAGTTCACTTGCTACTTTAACAAATCCTTAAGTGGAGAGAGATATCACGGCACTTTCACCAAGGAAATGTAATATAAAAAACTTATTATTGTCGGCAACTTGTTCCATAGGATTATAGGCAAACGGGAAACACCGAGACCACGGCCAAAAGACTGACACCGTCAACAGCTGTTTCGCGTGTAAGCACACTCTTCCTCTAAGCCTGAGGGAACTACGTCACCACGTACTTTTATTTCCCCTCCCGCTGTAGATCGTCCAGTTAAAAACTAAGTACATTTGTGAACTAGTGTTTTGAGTTGAAGCGAATTTTAATCGACAAGTTGAAATCGGCAAAAGGTATTTATGGTGAATCGTGATATTTCCAATCATGCGATTACATAAGGTTATGAATTCGGGGCATCATCTATTAAAACGGGGCCTTTTTCCGGCCTTCCGCCCATTTTTGGGGGCCCAGCAAAAAGAATTACAAAATAAGCAGGGTAAAGATGGGGTTTTTGCAGCCCATGACGGGATTTGTATGGTTGCAAAGGCTGGAAAAACACATGACCTCGTTTTAAAACAAAAGAACAGCTTTTCCCTTTTTTCACCCCTTCAGTGCTCTCAGCGTCTCATGGGATAGGACCTGCCCCCTCTGCCTGTGGCCAAACAGCCAGCGAAATTAGTCTTTTTCTGCACAGAGAAACCTCTACAAATTGCTGTGATATTTCCAATTTAGTTAGTTTAAGAGTTTTTAAAACTTTTAATTAGTTAGCTAGGGGGAATTTTTAAAAAAGAAAGCATCTCCCGTTTAAAATACACGGCGGGGGAGCAGGGGGTCCTGCGGGCGGAACACAGAAAAAGCCTATCTATAAAAAACCACTGGATAAAGTTCACCCAAGATTTTAGTGTAGACATTGTAGGGGAAATTTCCTTTTTTTATTTAACAGTTTTGCTTTTGAAATATTTCCGAAAAGGGGCACCTTTAACTTAAAATTTGGATAAACATATCTCTAAAAACTGCAGGTCCTTTTTTAGCTGAAAAAACTCCACTTTATTTTCAGAAATACTTTTTTCAGATAGGTGTTAAATTTTAACCCTTAAAACCTGTGCGGGTTGAAAATCCCCCTTTTCATTTAAAAAATTAAAAAACCCAGCAATTTGTAGTCAACGGGGTTGTTTGGGGTTCCAAAAATACCGTTTTTATGGGAGGGGAAAACCCATCACAGGAAAGGGTTTTTTTTTTTGACTTTTTGGGCACCCCAAGCATTTTGTTCTTTTTTGGAAACGCGGGCTTCTTACGGAAATTTTTTAAAAACGGGGCAAATCTAAATTCACCCCGGGGGGGAAATTAAAAGGGGGGCCAAAAAAACCGTTTTTATTATATCAAAACATAACGGGGGGGTTCGCAGGGGTGTTTTTTTTTGCCCTTTTGGGGGCCCCCGGACGGGGCCGGAGAGTTTTCTACGTAAATTTTAAAACAGCAAAAAAAATTTTCACCACGGTAAATTGGGGAAAGGTGCAAAAAAACGGGGGTTTTTTAATAAAAAAACAGTTACGGGGGTTATAATGAGGAAGTAGGGTTTTTTGGGACGGAAAAACATTCGTTCTTAAAAATCAATTTATTTTCAACGGAAATTTAAAAGGGTTGAAAAAGGTAAGTTTAATTTTTTTAAAACAAAACTTACTTTTTTGGATTTTGCCACCCAGCACTTTTTCATTGACGCCGGGGGAATCTACCGTAAATCTTAAAACGGGGCCAAATTTAATTTTCACCACGGGGGGGGAATTTAAAAGGTGGCAAAAAATACCATTTATTATATCAAAACTTTCATTACAGTTTTTCCCTTTTTGGCCCAATCGGGGGTTTTTGAGCAGCATTTCAAATTTAAAATTTTTTAGAAAAATTTTTACCAAAAGGGAAGGGGGAAAAGTAAAAAAAATCCTTTATTATCCAAACCCAAAACCAAACATTTAGTGTTTTTTACTTTGGAAGGTGACAACGAAAAGGACCCTACTTTTAAATTTTAAAAAACAGCAACTTAAAAACCCCACGGTGTTGGGTGAAAAATTTTTTTAATTCGCGTGTTTTTGTTTTGGGCACCCCGGGCACGGGGGTTCATTGGGGGGCAGCATCAACTAAATCTTAAAAAAAGCGGGTTTCTAAAATTTCACCAAAAGGGGGGAATTTAAAAAAAGGGTTGGCAAAAAATCCCTTTTTAAAACAAAACTTTAAACAAAACTTTTTTTTATTATAAAGGTATTTTTTAATTTGAGAGTTTTTCCCTGCCCTCGAAATTTAAAAAGGGGAAATTTTTTTCCCAAAGGGTGAAAGAAAAAGGGTGCAAAAAATAGTTTTTTAAATTAAAAATAAAAATTTGGGGGTGTTTTTTAAATTTTGCAAACCCCGCAAACTTTTTTGTGAGAGAAAAGGGATTGGGAAAACAAAACGCTAATTTATATTCCCCCAAGGGTAATTGGGGGGAAAAAAAAAGGAATTTTTCAAATTCGAGAGTTTTTGGACCCCCGTCCAGATTTGTTTGAAAAACCACCGGAAATTTTGAAATAGGTTTTGGGTTTTAGAATAGGTTTTTTGGTAGTTTTTTTCCATTTTTAAAAAAGGAGTTTTCCCCAAATTTCCTTTTTCCTAATTTTTTTTCAAACCGGGGAGGGGGGAAATGAGGGGGCGGAAAAAGGGGGGGTATGAATAGGTAGAGGAACGGGGAAAAAGGTGCGGGCTCCCCCTTGTTTTGGGCCCCTTGGGGGGCCCAGGGGTCCGCAGTTTGAGGAGCCCGTAGGCCTGTCATCTGCGGGGTTGGGCCCTTTTAAAAATTTTAATTTTTTAAGGGGGAACTCGGGGGGCCCAATGGGGGCCTTCCAGGGGTTTAAAGGCAACCCTCATTTTGGGGGGATTTATCCTCGTTGGGCAGTACGGGAAAAATTGTGGGGGTCTCCCCCCAAAATTATCACAATCCTTTCCAAACTTAAAAAGTGGGGGCCCAAATTTTGGGGGTAAACTTCGTGTACCCACCACGGGGGAAATAATCCATTTTGTCGGGGAAGGGACCCCCCTTTTTATGACAAAAAATGGGGGGAAGCTGTTAAAAAAAATCCAAGAGGATTTTTGGGGTTCGGGGTCTTTTTTTGGACACCCATTTTCCGGGGGGGCCCAAAAAGGGATTTTAAAGGGGGAACCCGGGGGTTTTCCAATGGGCCAAAAATCCCGGGCGGGGTCGGCAACGCCTTCCCGGGCCCCCCTTGCTTGTACCCGCAGTTTCTGAATCAGAAAGTCAACACCAAGTCACCCTGTGTTGTATAAAGTTTGGGAATTATAAACCCCGGCCCAATTGGGGGTCCATCCGGGGGTTTTTTTCCCGGGGCGGGGAATTTTGGGCTTGCGAGGGGGCTTCCATCAGGGGGGAACAAGGGAGGGAAGACGATGGGGTTTAGGGGGGGTTCCAATACGGGTCCCGGGGGGGGGCCACGGAAAAGGGGGGGGAGGGGGGGGGGCGGGGTGGGGGGCAGAATTTCCGCTGAAAATTAAAATTCCCCGCCACCGGGTCCACGAAAACCCCCCGGGGCTCCCCCCCTTATCGCCTTTCAAAGCAGGTCCAGGGACCTCTCAAGCCGGGGGCCTACTTTTTGGGCAAGCCGTCTGATTCAACCCCCCGGAGCCCATTTGCCCCTTTTGGGGGCCGGGGGGTTAAACGCAAAAAAGGGGGAGGCAAGGGGGAACCTTAAATTTTGGTTTTTAACCCACCCCCAACTGTCAAGGGTTCAAAATTGCAGGCGAATGCATGGGGTTGGGGGGAAATTGGGGGGGGAAACTTGGGGCCAAAAAAAGGCCAAAGGACCCGGGCCCCCCAACCCAAACGGTCACATTCCCTTTTCCCGCCTTTTTCCCCCTTTCCGCCCCCCCCAAAGCGGGTTCCCCCGGGGCGGGGCCCATGGGACTCCAATTTAAATGATCAGGGATCGGGGCCTCCGGCCTTCGGGGCCTCCACCTTTCGCCCGGGGGGGTTTACCACCGGGGGCACCCACCAGGGGGACCCAACCTCCCCCTTTCCCTTCCCCCAAAGTTTGGACGACCCTGCCCCCGGGGCCTTTTAAGGGGGGTCCCCGGGGGGGCGGGCCCCAAAGGCCAACTGCCCTTGGGGGGGTTTGGGGAGCAGAAGAAACATTTTAAAACCCCAAACCACCCCCAAAAGCCAAAAGCCTGAATGTCGGCTTTTCCGGGGGTTTTTGGGCCTTGGGAAATTTGGTTCCTTTCCGTTTTGGGGGGGAAACACATGGGGGTTTCCCCGGGGGCGCCTGGCCCTCGCCTTCCCCCAATACCAATGGGGGGGAGCGGGGTGCATTTCTTTGCCAAAAAGCCGCCCCTTTTCCCCGGGCCCCAGCCCACTTTTCACCTAAAATTTTCAAGCGCTTTGCTTGCATCTGTTTTCCGGGAAAAGTCCATTTTAACCCCCCGACACAGGGACTATTAAGCACCCCAAAGGCCGCTATATCTCTTTTAAACCAGTTTCACTGGGGGTTGGGGCTGGGGGGGATGTCCCCCTGGGGAACGGTGGCTCTCAGGCTCGGCCCTCACGCCTTCAAAAAGCAGGGAGGGGTGCAGGGCTTTTTTCCCCCCAAGGTCCCTCTGGGCTCACGGGCCCGGGAAAACACCGGGCCGTGTTTAAAAATTAATCCCCTTTGGGGGAGACCTTTCCCACAAAATTTCGGGGACGTGGAGGGGCTCTAAAAAACGGACCAAAGCGCTCGGGTGACAAGAACCTTGTGCCAAAGGAAAAGGGGTGGCGATAATGGGCAAACTGTTTCCCCCCTTAAAAATCGTGGGTGGAAAACACCCCTTTCCCCTGGCACATTCAATTAACCCTTGTCTTCCGGGAAATTTTTTCTAAAGAGCTACCCGGGGTTTCTGGCCTCCCCTGCTGAAGAAGTCCAGGTCGGGTTCGCACTTCCGCCTTTCCAAACCCCTGCTTCGTCCCCCGGTTGCTTTTGCAGCGCCCAGCTGGGCCTTCCCCGTAAACCGTCCATTGTTGACTTGGCAACCCGGGAATTTTCCACCCTCCAAAATCTCCAGCATTGGGGCAAGCGCAATCCCCTTTACGCAGTACGAATTGACAAAAGGCCTGACAATCAGCGGTAGGGACCCCGGGGGGGTTTAAACCCAAACCGGGGATTTGGGGAGGAAAGGTGAAAGGGGCTCTGCACCATCCTTGCCAGTTTTGAAGAAGCCCCCCAAAAAAGGGTCAGTGGGGAAAACCCCCCCCTTTTGGTCAGAAAGGCATTGGGGGTTGACTTATTTCCCGGAACGATCGTTGGACATTTCTGAAACAACAGGTCCCCCCAGCGACGGGGGAGGAAAAAGGGAACAGATGGGGGAAACACGGAGCTTTCCCTCCGTCAAATCCAAAAAGGCCCGGACATTTTTCACAAATTTTCATGGGCCCTTCATTGGGGCATTGGGTTTTGGGGGTCCAGAGCTATTGAAGGGTTGGCGCATCACTCTCAGGGTGCATCATCTCACAACCCAAGGGCGTTTTAAAAGCGTCCCGGGAAGGCAGGGGAGGAGGAGGAGGAGGGCGGAGGTATTCCTAGACCCCCCAAAGTTTACCACGTCCCTCCTTGGAAAGAGGTTGGGAAAAATTTGAAGGGGGGAGGAGGAAAAAAGAGAAAAACAGTTTTGCCTTTCCCCTCGACCCAAGGTTTGGGGAAAATAAAGGGCTCCATCCCACTTGAGTGCTTGGATGCTCCCTTTCCTCCAACAATCCCGCTTTAAAGGGCCCCATAAAAATTTGAACAACAGTTACTGGGGGGGGCCCACCCTCCGGGAAACCCCCGGGAAACAAAAAAAATCGGGCATTTTCCCTTCCACCCACGAAAAAATAGAGAGTAAAAGCAGGAAATGGAGCCCCGCTGTTTGGGATCAACAGAGAAAATCTTTGCGCCCTGCTTAAAGTTCCCCAAAAATGTCAGGGGAACAAAATCACCCGGACGGGGACAGCATTAAGTGCCAAGTAGGGGGTAGCGGCAGCCCCCGGGGAAAAGGTGCAGAAGCCAAATTTTGGTTGACCCTTTTGGAAATTTTTTGATTACCACCTCACCAACGCATGCAATGCAGGCACACACCCAACCCCAAGAGATCACTTAAGATCTTGGTGCACGACTATCTTCTCTTTAACAACCCCCATGTTTTTGCATGTGTTCCGGAAACCCCAAAAAGACTTCCTTTGGGGGTTTTCCCAAAAAGGAAAGAATGGCCCGAGCTGGGTCTCACGCCATAGAGGGGTTTTCCTGCCCCGCAGGGAACGTCAATCTGAGCGGAACCCCTTTAACACAGCTTTTTGGGGTCAAATTTCAGACAACCCCATCCGGCTTTTCCCCCGATAATTTTGGGGGGTCGTTTTTACTTTACATCAAGATGGGAAACAGGGATGGATCCCTTTAAAGATGTTGGGCCCCCAAATTCCGGGGGGGTCACCGATTTTGGGTTTCCATCCCCACTTCCCCCAATTTCCTTTTTAAAAAAAAATGGTCCCCCTTGAAAACTTTTTTTTTTAAAATGGGTAATTTCTTACCTGCAAAATTTTTTTTCTCTTTTCCCAACAGGTTTTATTTTTTCTGGTTTTGGCTGTGAGAGACTGTAAAAGACAGCAAGGGTTTCATGACAACACCGTAAATTCCCTTTTTACTCATTTTAAACTTAAGAAGTTTTCGCATTGTCCAAAGGTTTTGAGGTAATGTTTTTGGGGAAACAGGGAATTTCATGGTCCTTTTTGGGAAAAAAGAAAAAAGTGGGTTTCTAAGTGGGGATTTTTTTCCCTCCCCCAAATTTTTTTTTAGGGGGCTGAGAAGGGCTATTTATAATTTTTTTGGTTTCATGTTTTCTGTGAATTTTAACAATAATCCCTGGGGCCTTTGGAACAGAAAAGTGGCTTCTAAGTGGGGATTTTTCCCCCCTCAACAATTTTTTAAAAAAGTGGCTGAGAAGTCAATTTTTTAAAAATTTTTTTGGGTTTAGCTTTTTTGAAATGCAAACAATACTACAGTTCCCCAATTTTAAAAAAAAAAGTTGTTTCTAAAAAGACATTTTTTTCTTCACAATTTACCAAAGGGGCTCAAAGGGTTTATCTTTTTAATTTTTTTGGGGGAATTTTTTCCCGTGAAAATGCAGGGGGGTTTTTAAAATACAGGTCCCTATTCTAAAAAAAAGTTGTTTTCAAAAAGACCCTTTTTTTTTCACAAAAAAACCAAAGGTGGCTCAAAGGGTCATGCTTTAATTTTTTTTTTGGGGGGATTTTTTCCCGTTTAACCCTGCAGCTTAAAACTACAGGGCCTTTTTATAAAAAAAAGGTTGTTTCTTTAAAAGACATTTTTTTTTTCAAAAATTTTAAGAGTGCCCCAAGGGGGGATGGGGGCTGGGCAAAAACAGGGAAAAGGTAGGGACACTGTTTTAAAGGACACCCTATTGCAAAATGACCCCCCTTTTTTTTCAAATCTTTAACATAGCAAACAATCCCTGTTTTTTAGACCAAAAACCCCTTTTTAAAACAATGAAAAAAAGAGGAAACAAAGCAAATGGTGGGAGTTCCCTCCTATTTTAAAAATGTGTTTTTTAAATTTTTTTTGAGGTTTGTACAAAAATGGAAGGAACCCCATATGCAACATTCATTGAATTTTGCTACGTTTAATCCTGGATCGTTAAAGTTGGAATATGATCAAGTTTGCCTTGGGAATGAAAAATGCAAAAAGGGGAAATTTTCAAAGCAGAGACGGAAGCACAGTGAATATTTTAAAACGTAAGATGAAGGCAGTAATCTCTATACAATGAAATAAAGGAAAAACGTATAAATTTATTCTGATAAATTAGATCACGATCTGGATAGAGTGTCTCTTGGAAAAATACAAAACATTTTTTTTCCCCGACTTTTAGATCAAATAGGAGAAAACCACGATCAAGACCTACTAAGGACTATTGGACCTCAGATACTGGATCTGATTCGAGCACCATGGAGGACTATGGGAATAATGAAAGATCATGGACTGGGACGAGGAACCGTGGTGGTTCTGCGTCAAAAAACTCCGGAGGCGGACACGCCGAGGAGGGAGACATAAGAATAAACAACCCACTTTGGGAGGTACGAAGAGGAAACAGGTCTCGTGGCGAAAGTTGAGATACCTGCTCCTCTAATTTTACAGCTTAGAAAGGAATAAGGGGAAAAATTTAGTCTCACTGATTTTTAAAAATATTATTAATATTTCTTATCTTATATTGGATGAGGCAACTGTCTGTTTACTAATCGAAAGGTATTAGCTTTTGCATTACAAATCAGTTTGATTTTGTACAGTTTCAGATTGACCTAAGCAAGTCTTTGAGGAAACTGAATCTGTATAAAAAATTTAAGGAGAAACAACCTATAGAGTCAGATTTTTGTACCGGGTAATTTAAGCCATTGTGGAGATGTGGAAGTTTTTTCGAGGGGTGAGAATTTTGAAAATGAAGATAGAGAAGCTATTTTGGATTTATTTGAATTAATGAATGAGGGAGTTGAAAATTTGTGATACATACCACCGGATAGGGAAGGTTTTCAGGGAGGGCACTAAGGGCCCGTTCTTTCCACCCTTGTCACCGGGCTCGGCTCTAGATAATTTTAACCAGCCGTTTTGAGAGAAGTCAAGGCTCTTATTTATCCTACGACTGTTCCAAATCTTTCTATTGCTGAATGTAGAGCATTAAAAATCTTGAAGAACAATGTAGTATAGTGCTGAAGCCCGCTGACAAGGGGGGAAAATTTTGTGATTATGAATAGGGACTATTATATACAGGAGGCGAAAAGGCAGTTAGAATGATGGAATTACATACAGTAGTTGTCCTCCAGTCCTTTATTGAAAAATCAGACCTCCCCTTAAAACTACTGTTAGGAAGGGAATCACAATTGGTTTCCCTTTACACCAAAATTGGCCGAGAAACTATTGCCTTAAAAATTGATAAAACCATATTGGTTTATTTTTGCCTAAAGTTCACAAATGCTTAAAAAAAAAAACCAGGACGCCCCATAGTTTCTTGTAGGGGATCAACTTACAGAACCCCATTTCGAAATATTTGGATGGTATCTTCGCCCTTCCTAGTTAGTATTCCCTCATACTTAAAAGATACAAAAACATTGCTACAAAATTTCTATCGGATATACATTGTATGTCCAGAAGTATAAGCTTGCAACAAATTGATGTTGTAAATTTGGGTACAAAAGAATTAGACATGAGGATGCTATTCAGACTATTAGAACTTTTTTACATAGGAAAGAGGTAGATAAGGAACATGTGGAATTTATTTGTGAATTGTTGAACGTTGTTCTCACTCACAATGTTTTTATGTTCATGCAGGATTGGTATATACAGACAGTTGGGACGGCAATGGGGACGCCGGTAGCCCCTACGTTGGCTATTCTATTTCTGGCAATCTGGGAAGAAAGATTTATATTTAATGTGAAGAATCCCTTCCTGAAATTCATTAACCCATTGGTCCCCGATTTTTGGATGATGTATTCATTATATGGTCAGTAGTAAGGAAGTTTTTGAGGAAATTCAAAGATTATATAAATCAAAAATAATATGAACATGAATTTTACAGCTAAAATTTTTGGGGACAGAGAAATTGATTTCTTGGATGTCAAGATTGAAATAAAAGAGGGAAATAAAATAATTAAAAGAGGTTATAGAAAACCAACAGCAACTAACTCCCTACTACATAGCGAAAGTTCCACCCGGGACATGTTAAAAAGGGACTACCTTATGGTCAATTCCTGAGGCTGCGTAGGAATAATTCAGAGTATAATGATTTTTTGGAGCAGTCCATGGAATTAATGGAAAGGTTGAGAGCCCGTGGATACAGTGAAAATATTTTACAATCGGCCTTTGTGAGAGCTATGAAACAGGATAGAGAAAAAAATTTTTGGGGAAAAAGAAATAAAAGAAAAGGTTTAAAATTAGACAGATGTGTTTTTTCATTCCAATTTTTGTCCAATGGCAGACCAAATAAAACGAGAAAACATCGATCTGGTATCTGCTAGAAAATGATGTGATACTTCATGAAAAAATTAGATATCCCCCAAATTGGTTCATTCAGACGTACAAAAAATCTTAGAGATGAATTTGTGAAGGGAAGCTTAATTGAAAAAACGAAACAATTGGTTACAGAAGAGTAGTATTCCAAAAGGTAACCATAAATGTTGGTAGTTGTAATTACTGTAAAATATTTTAATAATGGTTTAAAAACATAAAAAAATTTTTGGCAGTGAGGACTTTTTCGATTAATCAATTTATGACGTGTAGATCGGATTTTGTGGTGTATGCACTCTGGTGTCCGTGTAAATAGTTTTATGTGGGTAATACAATAAGAGCATTACAATTAGGGTTTGGAGAACATCTATACTCTCTGAAGACGGGAAAAGGAGCTCGAGATGGGTTTCCCATATGAAAGATACACATAATAATGAGATAGAAGGAGTTAAAATTTGCAGGGTTGCAACGTATTTTAAATTCTTCAGGGGATTAGATCGTCTTACTAATTTACTACAGTGTGAGGCACGAAAGGATATTACGTACTAATGCATTAGGGCTTCAAGGTCTGAATTGACCGTAAAGGGTCTTTCTTCATTTTTATGATGGAATTTGTTTGTTACAATGTATTCGTTTTTAATGACGACTGACAGCGGGAGGGGAAAAAAAAGTCGGTGGGACGTAGTTCCCCTCAGGCTTAGAGGAAGCGTGTGCTTACCGCGAAAACAGCTGTTGCCGGTCTGTCAGTCTTTTGCCATGGTCTCGTGTATCCCGTTTGCCTTAACCTATGGAAACAAGTTGCCGAATAAAGTAAGGTTTTTTATTACATTCCTTGGTGAAGTGCCGTGATATCTCTCTCCACTTAAGGATTCTATAAAGTGACTGTTTTTCTTTATTCACTGAGCACCGCCTCTATGGATGTAATCTGATGGCATTATACCGTATGAAGCTATAGCATCTGAAATCGTTAGCTCAGAATCAGAGTGGTGCCGAAGCAATTGTTTCTTTATTGCCGGAGCACTTGCACTTTACCTCTATATTTAATTACATTGAATACTTATGAAATTAGTTAATTATTATCTATATATATTTATGATGTTTATGAGTTATTTCATGAAAATTTATTATTATACTTAAATGCACTTGCACTTTTTCATTATTTGTATGCACTAGCTATATTGGATTAATGAATTAACTATACTACTTTTTATCCACCTTCTTATCCATTTGGTGACTTTTTTGGACATCGTGATATTTTTATTATGTTAATTTTAATTACAATTGTAATAAAATATATTTATACATTATATTTGAAGTTCGTTGATTTATTTTCGGTTCAGCGCATATGTTATTTTTAGGTATATATATACACTCAGAGCCCGCCGGGACAAGGCATTTTGGCAGCCCTAACCTAACGCACATGCCTGCGTCTTCCCCAACTAGGTGGAATGAGAATAAAAAACAAAATTCCAACATATGACAGTGGAGTATAGCCCCCCTCCTCTCACTATAACTCTCTCCTCTCACTATAACTCTCTCCTCTCACTATAGCCCCCCTCCATCCTCTCTCCCACTATAACTCCCTCCTCTCACTATAGACCCCTCCTTTCACTATAACTCCCTCCTCTCACTATAACTCCCTCCTCTCACTATAGCCCCTCCTCTCACTATAGCCCCCTCCTCTCACTATAGCCCCTCCTCTCACTATAACTCCCTCCTCTCACTATAGCCCCCTCCTCTCACTATAGCCCCCTCCTCTCACTATAACTCCCTCCTCTCACTATAGCCCCTCCTCTCACTATAGCCCCCTCCTCTCACTATAGCCCCTCCTCTCACTATAGCCCCCTCCTCTCACTATAGCCCCTCCTCTCACTATAGCCCCCTCCTCTCACTATAGCCCCCTCCTCTCACTATGGCCCCTCCTCTCACTATAACTCCCTCCTCTCACTATTGCCCCATTCTCTCACTATAGCCCCCTTCTTTCACTATAACTCCATCCTCTCACTATATCCCCCTCCTCTCACTATAACTCCCTCCTCTCACTATAGCCCCCTCCTCTCACTATGGCTCCCCCCTCATCTCACTATAGCCCTCCTCTCTCACTATGGCTCACTCCCTCTATGGCCCCCCGCCTTCTCACTATGGCTCCTTCCTCTTACTATGGCCCCCCTTTCTCACTATTTCTCCCCCGCTTTCTCACTATGGCCTCACTTTCACACTATGCACCCCTTTCTCACTATGCCCTCCTTCTCACTATGCCCCCCTTCTTACTATGGCCCCCCTTCTCACTATGACTCCGCCTTTCTCACTATGGCCCCCCCCCTTTCTCACTATGGCCCCCCTTTCTCACTATGGCCTCACTTTCACACTATGCACCCCTTTCTCACTATGCCCTCCTTCTCACTATGACTCCCCTCTCTCACTCCTCCCTGCATCCCGCATCCTGTGACAGGAAGCTGTCAGAACAAGAAAGGATGACATAGAGAAGCATAGAGATGATGGGAGGGACTTACCTCTCCTATCATCCTCCATAACATTGTGCTGCTGCTCTTCACCCGACCCCCACCTCCCCCACCCCGGCGCCCAGGGGGGCGGGCAGAGATAATCCTCAATCCCTCCTGCTGCAGGATATAGGTGCTGGCAGCCTGACTGTGACCAACAGCCAGCACCTGAAATGTATGGAACTGGCTCAGCTCCTGAGCTGGCTCTATGCCTGTTCTGCATAGAGGCAGGCAGAGGTATGGCGCCCAAGGCTATCGCCGACCTCTGCCCAGCCATCGTCCCGGCCCTGTATACACTAGTACATGTGTGTGTGGGTGTATATATATATATATATATATATATATATATATATATATATATATATATATTTATATATATATATTATGCATTTGTGGCAATTTTTTGGGTGTCTAACATTATACAAAGACCTATTAATACCGTCACGTCACTACCAAATAGTGATTAATATTGCCATACTGTTACTGACCATATCATTCTACCAAGACCAATATTGCCAGTAACAACAATACACAAGAACCAAATAATATTGCCACATCATCATCACATATTACCACCATAAAGTGACTGAAAAAATACCATCATACTGTTACTGAATATAAACCATTACACTAAGAACAATATTACCATCATGTAGTGACCATACAGTGGTAGATACCAGTTGTACGCAGGCGCTCTGCACATACAAGTGATTACAGTGCAGTTACACAGAGTGACTTACAGATGACGTCTTCTCTGATGAGTTGTTCACGGTCTCATTTCTTCTCCATCCGGTCCAGACAACCATGATGATTTCTCCCAGCCACTAGCTGTCACTGCAGAATTTATAACACAGACACCTGAGGCGCCTCACTTTTCATCTTCCCACCTGTGTTTTTCCATCCTATGTAGAAACTCCCATCCATAGTGCCCTAAATGTTAATAATGTTAATAACCCACTTGGTGGCCTGGTAGTTAGGTCAGTTGGGCACCTTTGTAGCTAGGCATATAGGCCCCTCAGTAGGTATGTAGGTATATAGCCCTCCGGTAGGTAGGTAGCTATATAGGACACTCAGTAGGTAGATGGAAATATAGGGCTTCCAGTAAGTAGGTATATAGGGCCCCTATTAGGTAGGTATTTAGGACCCACATCAGGTGGGTAAGTATATGGGCCTCCTCGGTAGGTAGGTAGGTATATAGGGCCTCAGGAGGTAGGTATCCAGGCCCCCTCAGTAAGCAAGTAGGTATATAGGCCCCCTCAGTTTGAAGCTGTACAGTCTCCCCAGTAGGTAGGTAGGTATATAGAACACATCCAGTAAATAAGTAGGTATAGATGGCCCACACCGCTCATAGGCAGGCATATAAGGTTCCCCCATTAAGCAGGTATATAGGGTCTCCCAGTAGATAGGTAGATATACAAATACCCCAATAAGCAGGTAGTTATATAGCCCCCCAGTAGAAATTGTTAAAGTAAACATGCTGTCTAGGTCTGAAGGGACTCCATTTTGGTTTATTTCTCTGTTCTATTCTCTCTTTAAGATGTTTTCACACTGAATCTCAACTGTATTGTAGCCTTGAATTACTTTGCCGGTACCAAGTATGAATACTGGCGGGAAAATTCCTTTTACATGCGCCTGTTTTGAGATAAACACAGATGTCCAATTGTAATGTCCAATTATAATTAGAAGCTGAGATAGAGTAATCTTGATACCGTTTGGGCACCTACAAAGTAATAAGATATTTTTCTATACAGGATTTATGTATTTTGTTTGAAGTTTAATTAATCTTGGACACTGTCCAGTATGAAGTATGAATATTAATGTATACCAATGATTATTCACGCCCAGTGGTGATGTTCATATTCAGAAGTAAAGAATCTCACAAAAGTGAGTACACCCCCCCACATTTATGTAATTATTTCATTACTGTATATCTTTTCATGGGACAACACTATTTGAAGTGTGCCCTTAAATTAACTCAGCACATGGTCATCAATGTCTAAACTGCTGGCAACAAAAGTGAGTACACTCCTAAGTAAAAATTGACAAATTGTGCCCAATTTGCCATTTTCCCTCCATAGTGTCATGTGACTCGTTAGTGTTATGAGGTCTCAGATATGAATGGGGAGCAGGTGTGTTAAATTTGGTGTTATCGCCCTCACACTCTTTCATACTGAACACTGGAAGTTCACCTCATGGCAAAGAGCTATCTGACGTTCTGAAAAAAAGAATTGTTGCTCTACAAATGGTGGCGTAGGCTATAAGAAGATTGCCAACACCCTGAAACTTAGCTGCAGCATGGTGGCCAAGACCATACAGGGGTTTAAGAAGACAGGTTCCACTCAGAACATGCTTCGCCAAAGAAGTTGAATGCACGTGTTCAGCATCATATCCAGAGATTGTCTTTTCAAAATATAAGTGCCGTCAGCATTGCTGCAGAGGTTGCAAGGGTCGGGGTTAGCCTGTCAGTTCTCAAACCGTACGCCACACACAGCATCAAATTGGACTGTATGGCTGTCATCCCAGAAGGAGGTATTTTCTAAAGATGATGCATAAGAAATCCCACAAACAGCTTTCTAAAGACAAGCAGGCCACTAGACATGGATTACTGGAACTGGTCAAACATGTCTCAATATAAAAACCCTATTGAACATCTGTGTGGCATCTTCAAATGGAAGGTGGAGGAGCGCAAGGTCTCTAACATCCACCAGCTCTGTGATTTCATCATGAAGGAGTGAAAGAGGATTCCAGTGGCAACCTGTAAAGCTCTAGGGAACTACATGCCCAAGAGAGTTAAGGTATTGCTGGAAAATAATGGTGGCCATACAAAACATTGACACTTTGGGCACAATTTCTCCATTTTCACTTAGGAGTGTACTCACTTTTGTTCCCAGTGGTTTAGACATTAAAGGGTGTGTTTTAAGTTATTTTGAGAGCACACCAAATTTACACTGTTATACAAGCTATATACTAACTACTTTACATTGTATCAAAGTGTCATATCTTCAATATTGTCCCATGAAAAGATATAATACAATATTTATGTATTATACATATTTATGTTTGTATTGACTGAGGAATAGAATAATATTTTTATATTTTTTCATAACCCATTGGATGCTGCTTCCTTTTCTGATCTTTCGGAACAATGACATCAAGGACAACCTTAACATCTATGACTGTCAAGAAAGTAGTACTGTTAAAGTATTCAAGCCAAGAACACAGAATGGGTTGTAGAATTGAGAATAACACTGAAATGTGTTAAAAAAAAAAATACATAGAAAAAACAAAAACAGAAGTTTGGAGGAGTAAGGAGTTTGAAGTAAGAATAATTTTAATAGATAATGTATTTAGAGAAGGAATTGAGAGAGAAAGGCAGAAGCAAGTTGAAGGGTCTGGAGATGCAGAAGAGAACAGCAGGAACACCAACAATCTGGCAAGAAGTGCAAGGGGAAGTAACCTAATAAAGATCCATGTGGCTGGTGATTGGATGTCAGGGGTGTATTGGCCCTTTAAATCTTAAACAGCTGGCACACATGCAACCAAGGTAAGAAGTATGCACACACCAACCACAAGCAGCAGACGGGAACATAGCAGGAGCAGGGAGAGGTGAGTAACTGCCAGCAACAATCTGGCAGGGAGTGCAAAGGGAAGTGACCTAATAAAGACCCATGTAGCTGGTGATTGGATGTCGGGGGCATACCGGCCATTTAAATTTTAAAGATCCGGCACACAAGCACCCTAGGAAAGGAGTATGTGTGCACTGGCCAAGCAGCAGACAGGAGTGGAGCAGGAGTGACTACCTGAGCCGAAACGACTGTGCCCGTGGTCCAGAACTGGGACTGTGGCACATATCGTGACAGCTTTTATCATGTAGGAAAGGTAAATAAAAACCATTACCAAATTCATTGCTATGTTGATTTTGCTGTGTTCGGGAGATAAAAAAGATTTTATTTCCTCCTAGAGTATACAAATTTCTCTGGTTACCAACCACCTCTCCCAACCTCTCTGTCCTCTGTCTCTTATCTCTCATTGCTCTAAGCTGCCCTCAGTTGCCGTCACCGACCATGTTGAGTCACTTCCTGCTGAGTCTTATCTCTAGCATAGAAACTAAAGTAATGACAAGTTTTAAGCCTTAGAGCTATGTGGCCTTGTACACTTATTTACAAACCTCCAGCAGCTATGTCATTATAATAGAATCAGCTAGAGATAGCAGAGGTGATATGCCTATCACTGCAATAGAACCACCCAGAAGTGGCCATGAAGTGTAAGTCTGAAGCTGCCTGTGGCTTTGTGAAATATCATGTTGAGAAAAACTCTTTTAATGCCCAACAATTAGTAAACATGCCCCTTAGGGTTCCTTACTTGGTAAAAGTACCTTCCTTGTAGCTTAGACGTAGTGCTACCTAAGTAAGCCATAGGTTTCACCTTTTGTATCCTCACATAGTAATAGTGCCCTTTTAGTAAGTCCTAACACAGTAAGGGTGCACTTTTATTGTCCTTGCAGTAAAATTTACTTTTATTTTTGCATGCCTGTAGGTATCGAGCATGCATGGGCACATAGAAGTGTGTACAGTATAATTGTATACGTGTGATTACTATTATATAGTAAGTGTGCAAATTTATGTTTGCTTGAATGTACTTTATATGGCATGTGTGCAAGCGTGTTAATCGTGAATAAATACTGGTGCATCTATAAATGCCTGTAGGTGGAGTGGGTACATGCCTTCATGTATTAAGTGTGAGTACAGTGGGCAAGCCTGTATACATAGGTGACTAAATTATGGGCATGCATTTAGCAAGCATGGGTATGTGTGAGTGTATGTAGAGTTTATGTGAGCCTGTGTGTCTTCCTGTGGATATTTACAGCGGTTTTATTTTGACATTGGTGAGACACACCTGAAAAACGTCTGCCTAAAGCTGCACACTTTTTATGTGTAACATATTTTAACAATGTGAAATAAAGGAATGAAAAAAACTTGTTAAATCATCTCGATTTGGTGCTGTATCCACTTTTCTTTTGGATACTATGAAATGGCTCCGTGAGTCCTCGAGCTGTACGTGCACTGAAGGAGAGATACGCTGACATACCAGGTGAGCTTTCCATTATATAAAGACTCTGTTGGATTGATGTAATGTTGCCTACATGTTGAAGGCTAATCTTTGTAGTGAGACAACCCCTTTAAGGTACTTGGTATGCATAATACGTAACTGTCCAAAAGTCAAAAAATGTATCTTCATCTACATTGGAGACTTTTATATGGCTGTGTTTTATCCTGTGACTGCTTTTTTATAAAAATCCGTTGGCCCAAAGAAATAATAAATATCTATTCTCCCTAAAGCAGTTGATTGTTAAAAATTCAGTCCTAATAATTCTACATACTCATTATATGTCATATCCTGTTTCAAAAACTCCATGTCCTGCCATTGAATGCATTTAGTTTTATTGTTTTTGACCTTCATCTCATAAAACCAAATGATCAAAAAGACAAGTTGGATGATCCCAGAATATATTTATTCATAGTGGAAGATCTCACCAGAAAACCTTTCCTTGGTGAACAATCCACAGCATTCAAACCCTTACCAGCTGACAAAATAATTCTAGACTTGAACTTCCTTTGCCACTAGTCAAGCGAGGATGATTCTGAAATTCTTCCATTAGCGCACAAGTCTAATATAGTACTTCATTATCTTCTATTTGGTACAAAATGTTAACAGTGTCATTAAACGGTGATTATCTACATATTTTTGTAAGTTATCGCAAGTCATGAAAAACTGTTACTCAAATGACTTTAAACTTTCATTTGTTTACAAGAAGGTAATAGCATAGATATTGCTAAATATATCTAGATACTATATAGCTCAGTGTAGTTCAGTGTAAAGGTAGGTATCTTCATCCACTATCCTGAATCTTTTTTTTTTTCCTTCGATTAAAACTTATTTCTATAAGGCTGAAAAATTCTAACCCTCAACATTAACTTCTTAAAGATTGGCCTTTATTTTTTATGTTTGTTTGTTTTTTCATCTTTACCTTTCAAAAGCTATACTGCCTTTTATTTTTCCATCAACATAGCAGTATAAGGGCTTGTTTTTACACAAGTTGTATTTTTTAATGGTACCATATACTGTATTGAGAAACAAATATCATATTTTTCGGACTATAAGGCGCACATAAAAGCCTATGATTTTCACGGAAATCTAAAGTGCGCCTTAGGGCTCGTTCACACGGTTTATTTCGCAACGGATTTACAGCCGTATTTACGGCCGCAAATCCGTTGTGAAATCAGTTACAAACAAGTAATTGGCCATTTAATATTGGTTTTAATGGGAAATACGTGTCGTCGTTCAGACGACACATATTTCCGTGCCGGATTGCGGCCGCAGATTGCGGCCGCAATCCGTCCGGAAAAACAATGTGCATGTCACTTATTTCCGGACGGATTCACCCCATATATGAATGGGGATAAGAAATCTGTCGGGAAATCAGTGCCAAATACGTGCCACACTTAGTGAAAACTTATTTGCAAACTGATTGCAATTAATTTCGGAACGTATTTACGTTGAAATCCGACGTGAATCAGTTCTAAAATTTCAGCCGTGTGAACATAGCCTTATAGTCCAAATGCCCCTTATATTTTGAATCAATTCTTCATTTGGGGTTTTTGGTTCAAACGTATTTACAGCTAATTTTAGTGACACTTATTTGTAACTGATTTGTAACTGATTTCCGATCGTAAATACGTTCCGAAATCAGTTACAAATCAGTTGCAAATAAGTGTAACTAAGGCTATGTTCACAGAGCGACCGTCAGAGCTTCCATACTGGATCAATAGTAAATTAAGAAAGTGAGCAATTTTTTTGTTACTTTTTATGATTGGGAGTTATTTTTTAGTTTTTTGGAAGAGTTTGACAAACCGTTTAACCCGTTACTGACATATGACATACCCAAACGTCGTGGTCGGGAAGGAGTTTCCGCAAAGGTCATGAAGATCATGCAGGCTCATAAGAAGACCCTCTATGATCGCCACATGGAAGCAGCTGTATATTGCTCTAGTCATGGCTGATTAACCTCTTAGTCAATCATGACCATGGCAGCTTAGGGAAAGACAGAGGTAGGGAGCACCTTTTTTTTCATCAGCCCCCCACCCCCCCCAATCACAGGGGGGAGATGAATTGTATGGCAACCTGGAAGCTTAACTAAGGCTTTCAGGTTGCATATAACCTCACCATGCCTATCCATGCCTGGAGGGCACAGCCAGGCATGGTGGTTGACAGTCACAATAACTTGTTCCTATAGGGACCAGTAAAAAATAATAAAAGTAAAAAACAAGCACACAAATGAATAAAATTAATAAAATAAAACACGTACACCACCTTATTACCATTACAAACGCCAATTGCCCCAAAAAGATCAAAAATAAAAAGTATGCATATTTGTTATAGCCACATGCTTAGCCAACTAGTCTATAAATGTCATGATATAAGAGAAAAGAAGCTCACCTACTTTGCTGGGCTAGTCCATGTGTATTTCGTGCATCCACGTTGCCGTAACTCTCCGTCCCGGTCACCGCCGGCCAAGCGGTCCTCTCACTGCTACAAACAGGATATCCAGGTGCAGTTTCCCAAAACGAGGTCTTTCACCGCAAAAAACTCCAACTTCCCGGGAGTCGTAAGAGATGCAGCTTTATTCCAAATAGTAAAAACACAGCAGTGCACAAAACTAAGTCACAGACGGACTGCAATCTATCTGACGCATTTCGGGGATTAACCCTTTCTCACAGTTAGTAATTCCTAATTTAGCTTGTGTATTTAAAAATAAACATAAAACCAATCAAAATGCAGTCCACATGATCACATGATGCTACTCCATTAGCCTTTAAAGGGGAAAAACACTTTTTTGCATTTTATCGTGTCTTCTGGGAAAGGGGAAACACTCAATATATATATAAACAGATCTGTCCTATAATTTAGGCCCTGTGGTGCCCTTGTACCCAATCTCAAAATCCAATAGGCCTCTCTCTGTCTTAATTTCTTATCCCAATCCCCCCTTATCTGGGCATGTTCATTTTTCTATAGCATAGTATCTAAGATTACTCCAGTCAACCTTGATGGGGTTTCTAGGAAGTGTTGGCAGCTCCTGACACGGACCCCTGGTTTCTTTTTATGTCGCCAATAGTTCCATTTGCGAGCTTACTTTATTTAGTGCTCCTACGTACTTTTTTGACACAGGGTTTTGCACTCTAAAAACGTTTTAACTGGTGAGTATTTCATTTAAAATTTTTAACTGAAAATGTTTTATCATTTTGGGCCTGAAAGGTGTTTGTTTTTTTTTGCTCAAAATTGCATAATTGCCCTATTGCCCCCCAACTTAAAGAAGCTTTTTGAGCAACCATGTTTTCCCATGTATTTTTCTCCCCTAAAGGGCTTGGTGATAAAATGTTTCCTAATGTTTGTTTTTTTTTAGGGACAAAATACCCATCCTTAAGAATTTCCCCCAAATTTTTTTCATCCTGCCGTAAGTTGTTGATTTTTTTTGGGAATTAGATTTGATTCTCTCTAAAATTTTTAAAAACTTGGTGGTGAATATTGTCTTTTTTTTGAAATGGGGTTTTTTTTTCGGTGGTTATCTTCCCCCCCCACTCAGTTTTTTGTTGTGTTTTATTTTTCATTTTTTTTTTTCCCCTATCTTAATTTCCTTGTTGTTATTCCCCTCCTCCTGAAGTTTTGCTTATTCATCAGCCTCCCAAAATTTCTTCTAATGTACATAGCTACACTCTGTGTATTCTCCATAGGTATGGCTTTTTATAGCCCCGGAGAGTGACGCTGTTAGCCCCCAAGATGGAGTTTCCTGGTTAGGTTTTCGGAAAAATCCTATTAATTTCCTCTCCTCTTTCCCAAGTCTCCCTTAAGGAGAATATCCCGGGGAAGGGATTCATTTTTATTCCACTACCTGTAAAGCGTAAATGAAAAAAAGGTTTTTGGTTTAGATATACCAAAAAAAGGGTGGATGAGCCCACATCGCGACCCCAAATATCAAGGGTCGCGAGTGGCCAACCAACACTTACATCCAGATAGGGGGTTATCTTTGATAAATGGCATGGGTGTCCCAACCCCGCCATTGTGATATTGCCCAAAGAGGGGGGGGCTGTTGCACCCTAGGGGCCCCAAAATAATTGTAAATAGGAAAATTTATCAAATCTGAAAAATTACTTTTTAAAAGAAATTCAATTGCAGAGAGAAATTTCCGCAGATTGTCATATAAACCTTTTTTTTTGAGGAAAATGCAACCCCTACAAGTACTATTCATGGGGGAGAAGAAATATAAAGGCTGACCAACGCAGCTAATCCATGTTTGGTGTTTTCCCATTTTCTTCCTGATTTCATAAATGAACCCATTGTATCTTTAAACATACCCCGGTAATTTAGCACAATGGGCTTAGATGTTGACCAAAACCCTGTGCTCAAGCGTCAATTAAGGATTTTCCATTTCCCCAAATTATTGGTTCAGGCCTGGGGGAAAGAAATTCTTTGTACTTTTGGTGCTCCATGAAAATTCGGTTCCAATGGGTTCTCACCTAGTAAATTTTTTTACTCCCCTTTTTGTGGAAAACCCCCAATGATAAGCCTCATTTAATAAAACGTTCTGTTTTTCATAATTTTCTTTGGGTTTTTCAACTTAATTTGCGGTAATTTCTGTTCTCTAATATTTTTTGACCTTGTGACAAAAGGCCCATCCTACCACAGTTGCCCCCCCCCCTTGTCCGCCTTCTTGATTACCCAATTTTTGTTATTCTTTAACCCCTTCATGACCTTGGCCGTATCCATACGTCCAGGTGGTTTGGGGGGTTAAAGCACCCCGGGCGTTGGTAAGTCCTGGGTCGCGCGAATCTAAGGGAGAGTTGCGGGCGGGCGGGGCATTTTTAATTTGTGAAACCCCCTCGGGGG